>JAMYHX010000119.1:0-94853 GCA_025529335.1 Rhizopus sp. PT2906
ACCCGAGAACAATGCTTGAGCTATTTGGGTGAAAAGTTCAGAGTCATCATGGGACTTGATGAAGATTTGACAAACCTAGAAGTTGGTGAAGAGCTTATGAAGAAGCTTGTGTTGGTCCATTTGGATAACAATCGTGATAAATTCAATCTACTCGTCTTTATGATCCGCAAGCTGTACGCACTTGTCTCTGGCGAATGTGTTGCAGATAACCCAGATGCACCTCAGCACCAAGAAGTTTTATTGGGTGGACATCTTTATACGATGATCATTAAAGAAAAGATTCATGACTGGTTGCAATCAATTAAAGCTCAAGTTCGTACTGATCTTAGATTGAATCCTGCTAGAGTCGACTTTTTCAATAGTAAATATAGACAGAGTTATTATTGTAGATATGCTAACTCTTATTTACCTTGTAGATACATATTTCCAAAACTCTTATCGAAAGGTCAATAGTGATATTGGTGGTAAATTAGCATATTTCTTAGCTACGGGTAACCTTGTCAGTAAGACAGGTCTTGATCTTCAGCAATTCTCCGGTTTTACCATTGTCGCCGAAAAGCTCAACTTCTTCCGTTACTTGGCTCACTTCCGTTGTATTCATCGTGGTGCTTTCTTTGCCGAATTGAAAACCACCTCCGTCCGTAAGCTGCTTCCTGAAGCTTGGGGTTTCCTCTGTCCTGTACATACTCCTGATGGCTCTCCATGTGGTTTGTTGAACCATTTGGCACATAAATGTAAAGTCATCAACCAGCCCCTTGATGTGAAAGCTGTACCACGTTTGTTAGCATCCCTTGGTGTTTCTCAAAGTTTCCTTCACACCATCAACCGTCCTGGCGATGTTGCTGTCATGCTTGACGGAAAGATTGTTGGCTGGTGTACACCCAAGACTGCCGAAAAGGTCGCTCAGAGCTTGAAGGTCTGGCGAGTGAACAATGAAAAAGGCGTGCCTTTGGACATTGAAATTGCATACGTTCCATCTACATATGGTGGCGAGTATCCTGGTCTTTACTTATTCTCATCACCTGCTCGTATGATGCGTCCTGTCAAGTTCCTCGGTAATGGCAAGACAGACATGATTGGTACCTTTGAGCAAGTATATATGGACATTGCTTGTATGGATGATGAAATTGTTCCAGGTGTTACCACTCACCAAGAGTTCACTCCTACCAACATTCTTAGTATCATTGCGAACCAAACACCCTTCTCTGATTTTAACCAGTCTCCCCGTAACATGTATCAATGTCAGATGGGTAAGCAGACCATGGGTACACCTTCGACCGTGTTCAATCACCGTACGGACAATAAAATGTATCGTATCCAAACTGCTCAAACACCCGTGGTCAGAACTGAACTCTACAATCACTATGGCTTAGACGGCTGGCCACAAGGTACCAATGCCATTGTCGCTGTCATCTCTTACACCGGTTACGATATGGAAGACGCCATGATCTTGAACAAGTCAGCACACGAACGTGGCTTTGGTTATGGTACTGTCTACAAGTCTGAAATCGTCGATTTGAACCAGTATCGAGCTCGTGGAGAAGCAATCACCTACCGCTTTGGTCTTGATCCTATCAAGGGCAAGAAATACAAGAATATTTTGGGATCTGATGGCCTCCCTCATATCGGTGCTCATTTAGTAGCTGACGATCCACTTTGCTGTTACATTGATGAATCTACGGGTAAGGATGTCGTCAAGAAGTACAAAGGCCCTGAAGATGCCTATGTGGAAGAAGTCCGTGTGTTGGGCGATGATGCTGGTACTGGAGAACTTCAAAAGGTTCACATCAAGCTTCGTATCACCCGTTCTCCTGTTATTGGCGACAAGTTTTCATCCCGTCACGGACAGAAGGGTGTTTGCTCTCAGAAATATCCTGCTATTGATATGCCATTTACTGAATCAGGCATGCAACCCGATGTCATCATCAATCCTCATGCTTTCCCCTCTCGTATGACCATCGGTATGTTTGTTGAAAGTATGGCTGGTAAAGCAGGTGCTTTACATGGTATCGCTCAAGACAGTACACCTTTCAAATTCAACGAACAAAATACAGCTGCAGACTACTTTGGAGAGCAACTGATAAAGGCTGGTTATAATTACTATGGTAACGAACCCATGTATTCGGGTATTACTGGTGAAGAAATGAAAATGGATATTTACATTGGTGTAAGTTTGAGAATACACACAGTTATAAATAATATATTGATCCGCTGTTAGGTTGTCTATTATCAACGTTTGAGACACATGGTCAACGACAAGTTCCAAGTACGTACAACAGGTCCAGTACACAACCTGACAATGCAACCTGTGAAGGGTCGTAAGAGACATGGTGGTATTCGTTTTGGTGAAATGGAACGTGATTCATTATTGGCACACGGCACAAGTTTCTTACTACAGGATCGTCTCATGAATTGCTCAGATTACTCTCAAGCCTATGTCTGTAGATTATGTGGATCTTTAGCGTCACCTATTTGTACAAAGATTGTTTCATCCTTAGGCAACCGCCGTACATACGAATGTAGAACATGTAACACATCAAAGGGCATTGACTTGATCGCTATCCCCTATGTATTTAGATATCTCACAACCGAATTAATGAGTATGGGTATCAAGTTAAACTTGGGCATCAAGCCTTAAAAGGCTATATCCTGTTATACACGCACATACACACACACACACACCTTATCATTTTTTTCTTATTTTATTGTATAATAAAACTTTTCAGCATAGAAATCCCAAAAAATATTTTTAATGAATTAGGAGAACTATCGTTGGCATTTTGACTTATAAATTTTCCTTGTTTCTTTAACTATAAAGAGTGATGCTCTTTTTTTTTTTCTCCTTTAAAACCAATAATGATCAAAGCAACATCAATCATTTGTTATATTGTCGTTTTACTTGCTCACAAAGTGATGAGCACTTCTATGAAACCGCATGATGCCAAGCAAGTTTCTCAGACCAGTACATCTTTGTTTGCTCAGACGTCTCCTGTTTGGCTCTCTGACGTCCATGGCCCCTTAGACGACAGCGTTGTCAAAAGTTACCCTCGTGACGAAGATATCAAGGCTGGATCTCTTCCGGAGCATTCATCCGTCCAACTCTTGAACGGGTACCCGGAACCAGATAAGCAACCCTCTGCTGATCATCCTGAGGTTCAGGCCGTGTTAAATCATCTCGATCTCTCGATGATCCCCGACATAGAACCAAGAAAGGTCAGGGACTGGACGTTGGACACCTCAAGATATGATGTAACCCAGGATCCCGATTGTTGGTGGTCTGCTTCACTTTGTATGAAACCCAAGGCCAATTATATTCCCGAAGATATCTACATGTGTCCCAACAAGGGCGATTGGGGTCTTAACTTTGATGATGGTCCCTACAAGGCGTGGTGGCCTGAGTCTGAGAAGGATAAAAAGTACGATCAACCCAGACTATATAACTTTCTTGTCAACCATGGCAAGCAAAAGGCAACTCTTTTTTGTAAGTATAGCTTACTAGTGTGTATTAGATACTCAACCGAATGTGCATTTTTATAGTCGTCGGATCCAATGTTGTTAAATTTCCAGAAGCAGCCATCAGGGCACTCAATGATGGTCATGTTATCTGCTCCCATACTTGGTCTCATCCACAGATGACAACCTTGACAAACGAGCAGGTGGTCGCTCAACTTTACTGGACACAAAAGGCAATCAAGCAAACACTTGGAATCACACCCAAATGTTGGCGACCTCCTTATGGCGATGTGGATGATAGAGTCCGTGCTATTGCTTGGCAGATGGGAATGCGAACCATCTTGTGGGACCAAGATTCGAATGATTGGAATTTGGTGAGTCCTGTTTTTTTGTTTTCTGTTTATTTCATATTAACGTGGGATATTTAGGTTGGCGGTAAAATCAGGGCAAAGGCTATCGATGGGTACTTTCAAACCTGGATCAATGCAAGAAAGAGTGGCACTGATGACGAACATGGACATATTACACTCGTAAGTTTTTCTTTTTTATATACAGAGTTCATTAACGACTTGTTTTATAGCAACACGAGAATAGCAATGCAACTATCCATTTGTCCGAGAAATGGTTACCAAAAGTCCAAAAATCGTTCCGAGTGATGCCAATTCATCAATGTCTCAATGATCCACATCCATACTGGGAAAAGAACTGGGTCTACCCCACACTAGATGATCCCAATCCTCCAAGATCAGCTATGTCAGATAAAGAAAGTAATGTACATGGCGCCAATGTTATTGGCAACGCAAATGATGCTACAAGTGCTTTATTATCTTCCCTCAAAACATCTTTATACACTACCATGCTTTCAAGCCTTTTACTTTTTCTGCTCCTTTTGTAGCCCTCTTTGATAAATTTATAGAATTAGAATAAAATAAGACAGACTTACTTTAATTGTAAGATATGCAAAAGTGTGATCCCCAATTGAGAACGATTTGATGTACACAAAAGGGCGTTTGCGTTCTGCAGGCACATTCATATGTTAGTCTCATGATTCTGTAGCCCTTTGCTTATCATTGGCGCGCGCCTCTTTTAAAGGAGAGGAATTACCCGTTATTTTCCCCACTCCTAATCATCTTGAGATTCAAGGTTGCGCAACATCAATGGTAAGAACTTTTTTTCACCTGTAGAACTACACAAAAATCATTCTTTTGAACAATAAAGCATGATAACAAACATGGAATGAGTTGTGTAAAGCATTAGTTTATTATGAAGAATGAAATTATCGTGTTTGCGCTCCATAACTCAACTGGGTGAGGTATTCATCATTACTTGTTGTGCAAATAAGTTCTTCCTTATTTCCTGCATATAATTTTTCTGATACTTTTTCTGCTTGAAGAGACTATTTAAAATAATGAATCAGGGTTTTTCTTTACAAAGCAAAAAAAAAAAAAAAAAAAAAAAAAAAAAAGCAAAACTTACAAGCTGATCATAATAAACAACGGGTTGCCACTCTTCTTCTTCTGCATTTTTCACAGACAGAGAGTATATATTCTTTCTGACGCCTCCTTCTCGTTCTGCATTCTTCACAGAGACCTGAACTGTCTGTGCTTGACCTGGTTCAGTGGTTTTCTTTTTCTCTTCTTGCTTTTCAACATCCTGAATACGTTTATTAGCCGCCTTCCACTTTTCATCAATCTTGTCAATATATTTAAATCCTGGCCTTAATTGAACTGTTGTTCTTATAGGTGTCAAATGAAGTTCCTCTTAAAAAAAGGGGGTGTTAGTTGGCTCAACAGACATTATATATATATATATATATATACATACGATCTCGGATAACGCCAATAGCGTACTTTGTTTGAGTAGGTACCTGGGTAGAAGTCAAAGTCATCTTATCCAACAGTTCCTCGTCCTTCTTTTTGGATGCTCTGCTATAATAACCATTCAGTTCTTCTTCATGTTCTTCCATACGTCTATCATATGCCGTTTTGATCGTCTTGTCATTAAGACCCATTGCAAAGTCTTCACCTCTTTCTGTACTATAGAATGCTGAACGAGTATCCAGAGGCAGATCAAGTTCAACCATTTTTGCATTTGGTTTTAATCGTGCAGCAGTGGGTCCTGTTCTTGCGTTGAATGGAGTTGATCGCATAGGGTACTGAAACAAGTATAAATATTTGGAAAGTTCGTTCGTCAAATATATGGGATATTCGGCCAAGACTTCATCCTCTTCTTCACCAATGTTCATTCTATCGTCTGTTATAGGCATGTTTTATGTGTTAAAAAAAGAGTCTGAAAGGGCAGAAAGAAAGACAGAAAGAGTATGACTGTTAATTTAAGGCGTCACAAAGCAAAAAATGAAAAAAGGAATGATGGATATGTTTATTATCACTAATAAAAAGGAAGGGAGAATGGAAACAAAATGTGACATATGGTATCATGAGATAAAGAAGGGCTATTTTCTTCCATTTGGCCTATAAGGAAAGGAAAGAATGCTTATAGTGATTTGGTGAAACAATGAATGCATAAAGAAGGATATAAAAAAATCAAGTTTAATAACAATACACATAGAGTAACTTCATAGAGGGATCAAGCCAACATAGAACCTTTTGGAATATTCTTCTAGCAAACGAAAAAATAAGAAATAGGAACCATTAGTTGACAGAGTACTTACATATGTATTCTTCACATAAAGGACACCAAGTAGTAAAGTAGTACACCTTGTGGCGCAAACAGTAAGTTTCTGATCTTTTGCTATTTCTACAGGTTTTACGACACGTCTTCATTTGAGATTGCTTGTATATGTAAAGAAAGAAGCAATGAAAAGGGCAATGCAGTTCTCTGTCTCTTATATACTTTAAGGGCGTTTTGTAAACTTAGCAATTGTCCTTTGTATTCTTTGCGCTACTAGAAAGTTCCTATTAGGGTTTAATGGCTAAAGAGGCAAGTTGTTCATCATCTATTGGGTCATTGATTAATACAAAAAGGGTCCCCTCATGAGCTTATTGATTCAGATAATGACCTATGTGATCACCCCACAGTAAAACTAAACCATTATGGGGAAGCAAAAGACATAGCAGCAGTCCTTCTTTTGAGCATTTGCAAAATTCACAGAGATCTATTTTGGGGAAATTATCTACATATAGAGCCTATAATGTTGACAACATTGTATTTAGGGAGTTTATTGTTCTATATTACATGCAGGAGTATTCTTTGCTGTCACTACTATAAAAATCTATATATCATTTACCGTCCCTTTGTGCTTGATAAAGACGATTTTCTAAAGATATATCTGACAACCTTTTTATCTGAGTGGTTCCTTTATGTCAATTCGGAATTCCTTGTATGGTAAATCATGAGTATGATACGACAGCAGTCTCTTTCTTCACCCGCATCAAGAGAGCAATAATGAATAAAAAGCAGACAACCGAGACAAGCTATCTATGAAAATATGGTTCCTGAAGCTGTGCTTTGAAACGTTACATTGTAACACCTCATTGTCATTAAATTTTGTCAATTGACACTTGAACTATAATCATCAGCTTGTTTGTAGCAAAACACACAAATGGTTTGTTGTACGTAGAATCAAACATGTCATCATGAGCTTCCATGTCACGTCTATTTTACACTTGCTTTAGTAAAATAAATCCATTATATTATAATAGTCTTTACTGATTAGACATTTGTGTACATAAAAGGCTTGAATTCAAGCTCTGTGCTTTTATGCTGAGCCAAATGATAAGATCTTGATGATATACTTGTAAATTCTTCCTCATTGTTTCTTTATTATAAATAGGTTGGGCATCGATAAATGATGCATTAATCCAGAAAGAGATGTCACGATTACCAAATCGATCAACTTTTCTTTTCTTTGAAAGATTAATAATTAAGTCACTGTTAATTTTGATACGCCCCCTTTCTCCACTTTATCATGCACTGATCTTTAATATACAAAATTTATGTAATCTACCATCAGTTACACGCCACTTTTGATATCTTGTTTATCTACTTTCAAATGAAACTTGAATGTATCTACTGAATGGCTGAGGGAATGCATTTGATTAAATTATCATGAGAACAGTATTTTTTTGTAGTTCAGAGGTTATCGATCTTATCAGCCGCAGCGTTATCAGAATATCTACACGCACCAACACAATAATAGAGAGAGAGAGAGGCCCAAGTCACCTGAATGTAACATCAGGATGACTGTATCTATTACGTGCTTAACACAAACAAGAAATAGAAACAATGACAAGTGATATGAATAAAGATGAAATAAAACATATCATCTTTTGATTATCTCTTTAAAAATAAACTATATTCATACTAAATGATTCACATATTCAAACACGATAAACATCGCTCCTTACACCATTTCCCACATCATAGGTTGCATTTTTCCAGAAGCAAGTTGTAAGTGAAGGGAGCTGGGTAAGGTACTCTGTGTCACTGAATTAAAATTTTTTATTCGCTTATATGGTTTGATCTCTCATCTGATAGCAAAAAAAAAGTATAAATATGCCCTTTTTTAAATTGACGCGATTTTTTTCTTCTTCTTTTCATCATTCAAATAATTAATCATGGTTCTTAAAGTTGGTATTAACGGGTAAGTAAAGCAATTGCTCCAATCCATATCTTGCTTATACTTTCAATAGTTTCGGTCGTATTGGTCGTATTGTCCTTCGTGCTTCCTTGGAACGCGATAACGTCCAAGTTGTTGCTATCAACGACCCTTTCATTCCTCTCGACTACATGGTCTACATGTTCAAGTATGACTCCGTTCATGGTCGCTTCAAGGGTACCGTTGAACACAAGGATGGTAAGCTCATTGTCAACGGCAAGGAAATCGCTGTCTCTGCCGAACGCGATCCCGCTCAAATTCCTTGGGGTCAAGCTGGTGCTGACTTCGTTGTTGAATCCACTGGTGGTAAGTAGTTTAATAACAAAAGAGGGATAGAGGTATTGATGTATCATCTCTAGTCTTCACTACCACCGAAAAGGCTGCTGCTCACTTGAAGGGTGGTGCCAAGAAGGTCGTCATCTCTGCCCCCTCTGCTGATGCCCCCATGTTCGTCTGTGGTGTCAACCTCGATGCTTACAAGTCTGAATACCAAGTCATCTCCAACGCCTCTTGCACCACCAACTGTTTGGCTCCTCTTGCCAAGGTCATCCACGACAAGTTCGGTATCGTTGAAGGTTTGATGACCACCGTTCACGCTACTACTGCCACACAAAAGACCGTCGATGGTCCCTCTAACAAGGACTGGAGAGGTGGTCGTGGTGCTGGCGCCAACATCATTCCTTCCTCCACTGGTGCTGCCAAGGCTGTCGGTAAGGTTATCCCTGAACTCAACGGTAAGTTGACCGGTATGGCCTTCCGTGTCCCCACTCCCGATGTCTCCGTCGTTGACTTGACCGTCCGTTTGGAAAAGGGTGCCTCTTATGAAGAAATCAAGGAAGCCATCAAGAAGGCCTCCGAAAACGAATTGAAGGGTATCCTCGAATACACCGATGATGCTGTTGTCTCTACTGACTTTGTTGGTTCTACTGCCTCTTCCGTCTTTGATGCCGCTGCCGGTATTGCCCTCAACCCTAACTTTGTCAAGCTTGTCTCTTGGTATGATAACGAAATGGGTTACTCCAACAGAGTTGTCGATCTTCTCATCCACGCTGCTAAGGTCGATGGTGTCTTGGCTTAAAAAATATCATTTCATAGCATGCATTCATTCCCCCCCCCCACATTAAAAAAGTTCTACCTTTTTTGTTTGTAATAAAGTAAACGTACATACTTTCACATGAAGTGTCTGTCGGGAACTGAACTCTTCCCGCATTTAACGCGTTTAAAGGACTTTTGGCAACGTGAGAAAATATTGGACTAGAGCAATCCGACTTTCTCCATGAATATATTCCGGTTATGATTGCTTGTAAATTCATGTGAATACGGGAATATTTGAAAATAGACGTGCTGTGTACACAGAAGTTGTATTTCTGGAAGAGCGCGCATGTTTTATTATTATTTTAAAGCTTAGATTCAAAGAAGGCGCTTCTGTTCTTCTTTTGAGAAGCAGCCTTGTCATACTCCTCCTTGGTGACAGGTCTAGCTTCAATGGCAGGATTATAACCAAGACGAGGCTTGGATTGGTTTGCATTGGCCTTTTTATAAATCGTGACTACAACAGCACCACCAAGGCCGATGTTATGCTGAAGAGCATACTTTACATTGGGAACCTGTCGTTCACCAGTCCAGTTACGTAATTGCCAAACGAGTTCTATATGCAAATATGTGTGAATTTTTGTTCTTTTTGCATGTGAGAGACATAACATTACCTGTGCACTGGGCAAGGCCCGTTGCACCAAGTGGATGACCCTTGGAGATCAAGCCGCCAGAGGGATTAATGACGTATTTTCCGCCATACGTATTATTTCCAGAATCGATCAATTCGTGCGCCTTACCCTCAGGCACCAGTCCAAGAGCATCGTATGTCAAAAGCTCATTAGCAGAAAAACAGTCATGCAGCTCGATGACCTGCACGTCGTTAGGAGTAATACCGGCCTTCTTGTAAGCTTCAGCAGCTGCACGACGTGTCATGTCACAGCCAGCCCATTCCATCGCATCATCCGTGAGCAAACGAGGAGAATCTGTTGCCATGACTTGGGCTACAATCTCAACGGCTTGGTCCCATAGGTTGTGTTGACGGACAAAGTCCTCGCTGGCAAGGATTGAGCATCCAGCACCATCTGAAGTAGGGCAGCACTGAAGCTTGGTGAGAGGACCAAAGACCTTGGGTGACTTTTCGATCTGTTCAAGGGTATAGATATCTCTGAATTGGGAATAAGGGTTCAATGCGCTATGTCTGTGATTCTTTTCTGCAATCTTGGCCAAGTGCTTTTCTGTAGCACCATATTTTTCCATATAACTCAAACCTGCGTTACCGAAAATCTGAGCAGCCATAGGAGCCTTTTGATCGAATCCACGCTCATTAGCCATGACCATCGTTACATGATCTATTATTCAAAATAAGATTATCTGTTACTTCTTCTTTTTTTCATATTTACCCATTGGATTTGTACGATCTGAAAATGTAGACGTAAGAGATCCTCTCATCATTCTTTCAAAACCCAAAGCCATCGCACAGTCAACTGAACCTGAAGCTACGGCGTTACGTGCTTGATAGAGTGCAGTAGAACCCGTAGAGCAGTTGTTGTTGACATTAATGATGGGAATTTGAGTCATGCCAAGTTGATAAAGAACACGTTGACCAGCAGTACTGTCACCATAGACATAACCTACAGTTGCATACTGTACTTGATCGTAAGAAATACCAGCGTCATTCAATGCTTTTACAGCTGCCTCAAGGCCAAACTCTACATAAATGTAAGCAATAGATCATTTAACTTGCTATTTATATACCTGGATAGTCTACTTCACCACGAGGCTTAATGAACTTGGACATACCAACACCAATAACATAGACCTTATTTGCAACCATCTTTTTTTTTTTTTTTTTTTTTTAAAAAAAAAAATTATGTAAAGAAAAAAACCCACAAAAAGGAGTGAGAGCGAAATAAACTTTAAATGCTTTCTTTCTGTGAAACCCATAAACCAACCTTTTTTTTTCTTTTTCTGCATGACAAAAAAAGGGGGGAGAAAGAGGGTAATTTATTCTACCGATGATGTGTATCAATACAACGTTTTTAGTTCTATTTGTAAAAATAAAAGGTTTATTTACAAAGGTTCATGACCTGAAATCATCCAATTTTTCAATTAGCAATTGACATCTAACATGTAGTCGACTATCCCAATCTGTATCACCCGTATTATCTGATGTGATCGAATCATTCAAACTACTGCTGTCTACATTGTATCGGTGAGCTAATTGTTTTTCACACTTTTGAATCCAATTCTGAGCTTCCTTCAACAGTCTCTTTTTCGCCTTCTTTTCTTTTGTTTCTAATAATTTAAAGCATTTCAGAGCAGCCATTTCGTAATAAACATGAGGTAGAACCCATTTATCTTCGTTGGTTGCATCCTCTGATCGTATCGCCTGTCGTAAATAAGTTTCGGCAAGATCATGATGACCCAACTCTCGCACGTTCACACCCAGCAGCAAGTAAAGTTGACAACAGTCCGGTCCGATCTCTTCCTTTGTCAGAGTCTCTAGTGTGTTCTCTATCGTACTCCTCATGGCACAAAGCATATTGGGTGTCAGCTGCGAGAACCCGTTCCAGAGGTAGACGAGCTCCCACAGTGGATTCACAATCACGGCTCGCTTCAAACTGGAACCATCAAGGACGATATCATCCAGGTTGACATCATGTTTCCCCTTGACACACCTAGATTTCCACTGCTTGATCTTTCGTTCAGCAAAGATTTCATTAGGAAGCAGCTTTCCGCCCAACTGTCTCTTTCGTCTCAGAATCGTTGGTATCTGCATGAATTCAAGAGCAGATTTTTCGTACTCCTCATCAGCAAACATACAACAGGTCGCAATGTAGTGATAAAAGGCCCTCGACCAGTTATTCATACTTTCCAAACGGAAAAATGTCTCGGACGCTTGAAAATAATCACCTAAAAATATTTGTCCCCTAATAATAAAAAAGTTAAAGGAGAGCCTCCTCCCTTAATTTTGCAAAAACTTACCATCCCATTTCATACACAGCCAACGCTTGTAGTTGAGCCAATTCACAAACATTTTTCTTTTGAGGTTGGACAGGTCGACCTGTCGATAGGTCGATACGAACGCTCTCTCTACGCCTGGCGTCCCTTAGGATCTCTACCCCTCGTCTCGTCTTTCCTTCCATTTTGCATAATTTGCCTTCAAGCAGTTTCCATATTTTGCCGGCTGGAAATGAATGTTTCATCTGGTCGAGTATTTCTCTAGCGTTTTCTAAGCTGAGTGAGTTGGGTAACAGTTGAGGGTGTATAAATAAGGATAGGTTGGTATAATAAGCAAGTAAAGAGAGTGCAGAAAGAGAAGAGTAAAGGCCAAAGTTTTTAAATGATTTTTGAAGTAGATGAAGAGCAAATGGACGAGATGATTGAAAGCCCAAGGTATTGAGTAGTTTGTTGACTATGACACACAAGAATTAGAAAAGATATATATTTCTGTGTATGTGCTTACTTTTGGGTGGCAATAGTGAAAATACGAGACTAAATAGGCCGATACCAAAAAAGATGCCACTTTCTATTGCATTTTCAATAATGACAAAATCCTCATCGATACAATCAATGGCTGATATAGGTCTCTTCTTTTTTCTATTATCGGTATATTTGTATTTGCGTATGAATGATGCATATTCAGATGCCTTTTGACCAGTTAAGGCTTCAAACATTTGCTCATACAGTTTATAAGCTTTCCTTAGCTTATAGGCCGCCTTCATGTATTCTAACCAGCTATTTCTCAAGAATTGTATTGTTGATGACATAAGCATACAGTTGGTCGCTAGTAATTCATACTGTATCTCTGGTTTGACTACTGTTGTTGAGCTATGATGACTACCGTTACTATGATCACTGGTACTGTTACTACTACTATCAAAAGAGACAACCTCTATTATGTCGTCTTCTAATTTAAATTTATGCCAACTATTTCTTCTCCGCACTTTTTTGATAAATTGTTTCGATAACAGTTCTGCTGCCGTTATCCGTTCAAGAGCAATCTTTATCTTTTCTGATTCAAATCCGAGCATGGCTTCTACATAGGCAATTAAAGCAAATCCAACAGCATGAAATGGTGATTCCTGATGATGTTGCATAAAGATCGTTTGTGCCAATTCAAATTCATCATCAAAAAAGGCATCCTTTTCATTACATGTTATTATCATTCTATATAAACATAAAAAGCTTACCAATCCTCTTTGGGTCTCACTTATCCAATAAGCAGTTAATTGTGTTGAAGGTGATATCGAATCCTCTCTTGAACTTGTTAATCCAATATAAGCTGCTGTATTATTAGCTGCATATTTTATGGAGGATGTGGTTAATTTTGATAGTGTATTTAATTGTCGGAGCATCCCCCCCTCCTTTTTTTTATATATATAAAAAAGCACAAGAAAGAAAAAAAAAGAAAAGAGAAAAGGGAAGAGAAAAAAAAATAGATTTATTCTCCTTTTTGTTATTTACTTTAAAAGGAGATCCCCTACGTTGTCAATTATGGATGTAACACATTGAAATGAGGATCCGATGGTTCTAATAAGGTTTAAACTTTCTACTCTGCTTCAACTTTTCAATCTTGGCTTTATCTTGTTCAAACTTCTTTCTCAACTCCGTCAACTGGCTCATTTTTCTGTCTCTCATTTGGAATCTATAAAAGTCAACCAATTCCTTCTTCTTTGGCTTATTCTTGATCTCTTCTGCCATATCTGTCGAGACTGCGCCAACACTGATCATACCATCTGTTGTCTTGGTCTTTTTATGTCGGACGACCACCGTGAATCCGTCCTCATCCATCTTGTTCATTCTTTCTAATGTCTCTCGTTCCTTTCTATATTCATCTTCCTTGAACTTTATCATAAATGTATCCACTTCTTCCTGCAGTTTCTTTGCATCTGGCCTTGATAATTCATATTTCAAAGTATATCCTACACAGTCTATTTTAGCATCATTTCATACTCTTTATTATCACTCACTCACGTTCGAATCCTAATGGTTGTTCGCTCTCATTCTCTTTAGCCCACTTCTTTTCAACACGCTGCATATCCAGCACCTCGGTTATATCTTGACTCTTTTCAAAGACAACATGCGCTGAGGATCCACTTGCGAACAATGGTCTTAGTTTTCGGTTACTGTCTTGTTCTATTTGTCCTTCGTGCCCCTTAAAGTCATGGTATGTGATCTCTGTGATATGATGTCCTTTAAACAATTTTCTAATATGTCTATCTGTTGCATCAGCTGGTAAGTTGAGTAAGAATAGAGTGCGATCGCTCGTTTTGTCTTGAGCTGATTTGCTTTCATGTTTTCTAATGTACAAATAGTGACGCACCTTGGCGTCATTCATCACAATAGGAAGGATCTTGAAACCTTGAAAATCTTCTAATCGTGTCACTGTATTCTCTGTATGTTTGATGCTCTTTTTGTCAACTGCCATTGTTTTCAGAACAAATAAAAAAAAAAAAAAAAAAAAAAAAGTTAAACTGTGTCTGTGTATGTGTGGCGTACATTAAAAATAGTCACACTTTCCAAACCCGTTCATCCCTTTTCCTCCCTCCCCCCTCAGACGTCTTTTAACGCTTCAGTGTTTGTTTAATATTTTTTTTTTTGGGCAAAAGGGTGTATTCTTTTTGGGTAAATAAACAGAATAGTCATTTTCAATATTGACTTCTCAAGCAAATGTGTGATACCCAAGGAAAATTGCTCAATGCCAACCCAGTAAAAAATAGCGGAACCCAAAAGGAGAGTAAAGGTTACTCTGGATGCGTTCACGAGATCTTGAGTGTTTGATGAACTCGAATATACTTTGCATGAATCAACATACACATACATTCTCTCTATGTATCTTTGGAGGTCATCGTGAATATCCATTTTTGTATAAAAGATTAGCTCTATTATAAAAGGAGAACAAGGAGACTCGAGTCATGCGCTGACATGACCAGCCTATCACACATTGATCATGACCACTATAATCATCATCCTTCTCACGCACGCGCACACGCGTACCATGACCTCAACATATTTTTAAACATCCTGGTTTATTCTATATATCATATGATCATCCATGCACACTGCTGTCAGGGTTGAGATTTTGAAGGAGAAGGATCGATAGGAATAGGGATATCCTCAGGGGTAACATCTGCCTTGACCTTGGAGTAAATAGATCCCATAATTCTCAGACCAAGTGCTCTATTCCTCAAGGTCTCCTTGGACACTGTTGGATCACTCAGCACTTTATCACAAACCTCTCGCAAGACACTCTCTATTTCCAATTTAGAACCTTTCCACAAAGCCTCGAGACCCTAAAGACATAAACATGTTAAATGTACATCTCTTGACATATTAAAAGACAGATACCTTTGTTGTTGTCTCGGCTGTCAATCTATGTATTTCATCTTCTGTCAAGCTTTCATTTTGTTCGGCCTTTTGGAGTTCAGCAAACGTCGATTGCAAATTGATGACTGTCCGCAGAGTATCTACGGTCTCACTGATAATATATCCCTTCTCTTTCATCGAGTGAAAGACGCCTCCGAGTCCAAAAGCCACGCTTTTGTTGAGATACTGTGTTGCCTTGGTAAGATAAGTATTACCTATCGTATGAAGCAATTCAACTCCATGACCTTCGTGTTTTAAACCTTCAGCCTCAATTTGCACAATATTTGAAAAAGCCGCGCTTCTGGCCTCTTCAGAGATATCGTTCAGCTCTGTATACAGACTTAGTTTACTAATCAGTCTCGTCACTAGTTTGTCCACCCTGGCCTTTCGCTCTGCTGCTCTGGCCTCCTCTAGCTTCTTTTTCTTTTCTTCCATCTCTGCCTTTTGTTCAGGTGTCTTTTTAGTATCATCATGTAATTCCATGACTTCCTTCATCTGTCTTCCTATCGATATCTCTCCAACCAGGTCCACGAAGCGTTCTCCGCCAAATGCTTGCTTAAAGAATTCTTCAGGATCAGCTGATATGTAAAGTTAGAAGTGACAATACACACAGGATATGACTATACCAAATCCTCCATCTGGCTTGATACCGTTTTCTTCGCCATATTCATTGTATCTCTTTCGTAATACGGGATCTGATAGAACCTGATAAGCTTCTGATATCTTTTTAAACTATATATCAAAAGAGGAATCAGTTCGTTACTCGTAGTATTCTGATGATGATGACACACACTGTATCTTCTGCACTTGGATTATTTGGATTCTTATCAGGATGATATTTGATAGCCATTTTTCTGTATGCCTTTTTTATTTCTGCATCCGTTGCTGACGGTGATACTCCAAGGACGTCATAATATTCTGTGGAAGCCGGATTTTCGTCTACATATCAAATGGTTTATATTACTTTTCTTTCTCTCGTTGAATAAATTACCTGTTCCTTTCTTCTTTGTTGACCAGCGTGGGTTTGTTTTATTGTTATTGACTTTAGTACCTGACGCGTCAATGTCGTAATTGGAAATCTTGTGGCATGACCAACATTCCACTTTGACCTTTAGGTTTTTTATTCCAGGCTCTGGTAAGAATTCGAGTTGAACTGAACATTCTTTACACGCAGTTTTTATGTAGGGTTCAACCTTTCTTGAAGGATAGACCATGAGAATAATAATAAAAGAAAGAAATGGTCATTCTTCCATTTTGGGAAGTGCTGCGACTTTTTATTAGCATTTTCTCCCTCCCCCCCTTTTTTTCATTTAAATTATCAAGCGTTCTTTTGGATAAAAAGTGTATTTATTGACCAGCCAGGCTTGTAAAATAAGAATCAAGGGTATTTGTACTACTGATAAACAATGCATCGTCCACAGACACGAGCAATTGAACAGGATAGACTGACATTGATTTATAATTTGTCTTTACCACAGGTTTATCATCGTTATTATTATCCTCTTGGAATATAAAATTCCTTTCCTAATTTTAAACAATAAGCAAAACAGCACATTGTATACGCTTTTCTTTACGTACTGAAATGATCATGTTATTCTGTATCTTGAGTGGCACAAATCTATATAAAAATCGAAATCCTTCTACTGATATATAATAAGAGAGATAGGTGTGTTTTTAATGAATTACTTCTTACAGTCAACCGCACGGTTCATCTCTTCTTCCTTCTTTCTTTTATTTGCTGATTTTCCTTGACTTATAACAAGGTTTTCGACAATGACTGGATAAAGAGCTTCAAGAAGTTGAGGGTGTATGTTGTTTTCATTGTACCAATCAATTTTATCTTGAGGTAAATATATTATGACTCGAAGTGCCTATTTACTTTAAGGGACTCCTTTCTCAAATATGTTGTTATTTCTTACAGTATTGTTTGTAATTTGCAAATGAATGACATTTTGTGTATTCACCAACATTATGCAAAATAAAGAAAAAGAAAAAGAAACTCAGCATTGGAAAGAGATGTAAAAAAAAAAAAAAAATACAGGGCTTTGTTTGTTTTCGCGCCCAATGTCAGGACAAAGCACACCCAATCTTTACAATGATTCATCTCTTTTATTACGGACAAGAAAGAGTGATAGAGATCTTGTAGATTATGATGTAAAAGAAGATAAAAAACCTGCTTACGAAGTCATAGAAATGGGCGAAGTTGCCAAGTGGAATCCTAATGCAAAACAGAATAAACGAAAATGGACTCTTCTTCAACACAAGGTATGAAATATATATATGTATATATATTCTTGTTAATGATATGGACAGTCTTATCTCGCATTGGCACTATGTATGCTCATATTCTTGGGATTTATCGTCAACACAAGGTCCCAAAGAAAGATACCGAATAGACACCAATTATTTTTCAATGGCACTACTTATTTTGATACCACTGTCATACTACTATCACTAGATGGGTTTAGAAATGATTATCTAGACAGAAAAGTAACACCAAATATAGAGAACATAGGTAGATACTAGATACAATATCATACATATATTCTAATATGTACTCTCATAGGCAAAAGAGGCATTTCTGCTGAATATATGAACCCTTCTTTTCCTGTAAGTTCATAAATGTATAATCCTATATCAACCATTAACACTATATCAGTCCATTACGTTTCCTAACCACTGGACATTAGTCACCGGACTTTACCCAGAAGCACACGGCATTGTCGCAAATGAATTCTATGATCCTGCTTTGGGCCAAGACTTTATTCACAAGAATGAGTCTATCAGCAGCGACCCTAAGTGGTGGAAAGGTGAACCTATCTGGATCACGAGTAAAAAACAAGGCAAGAAGTCTGCTGTTATTATGTGGCCAGGTTCCAACGTCAAGATAGACTCTCTTTCTCCAGATTACTATCAGCCTTACTCTAGAGAAATAACTGCACAAGACAAAATGGATACGGTGTTGAACTGGTTGGACTTACCCATGGATGAACGTCCTCAGTCCATATCAGTCTATATCCCGCAAATTGACCAAAAGGGCCATGGCGGTGGACCCAATGGAGGACAGGTAAAAAAAAAAAGAGAGAGAGACAATAGGAAAAGAAAGAGGAATGAATTAGTGGAAACTTTATAGTTGAACTCTGTTCTAACAGATATGGACAATGCCATTGGTTATCTACTGAAAGGATTAAAGCAAAGAAATCTAGATTCGCATGTTCATGTTGTGGTGGTAATATATATATATATATAAATGTCTTGTTTAAAAAAGAAATAACTCTTAAAGTAGGTAAGTGATCATGGCATGGCTCCTTCTGATTCATCAAGATATATCTTTTATGATAAGATTTTATCGGATGAATCCCAATCTTATCTACGTCCAAGAGAAGCATGGCCACTACTCGGTCTCCGTCCCAGAGACGACGCTCCTGAACACATCATTGACCAGATCTATCACGAACTTCAGACATATACAGAAACTCATGATGATGTCCACTTTACGTTTTATCGCCGAGAGGAGATGCCTTCTCGATTTCATTATAACGCCACAGAACGAATAGCGCCCATTGTGATAATACCCGATGTTGGCTACGCCATCATTCGCAGCACAGATAAAAAAGCACCAAAAGGAATTCACGGATACGACAACTTGGCCCCAGAGATGAGAGCGATATTTGCTGCGACTGGTCCAAAGATCTCAGAGCATTACGGTAAAGGAACACGGTTAATTCCGTTCTTTAATACTGAAGTGTATGCCTTCCTTACGACCTTGCTTGATCTTGTTCCGGCACCTAACAATGCTACTCTAAATGGCATTTTAAAATAAAATTTAGATGATTCAAAGGAAATGGTTTATTATTATTTAAAAGAGAGAGTTGCTGTACAAAAAGGGGGGAATATATAAAAATCACTTTTTTCTTTTCTTTCGATGCGATTATGCATATATAAATATGTATAAAGTATATGTACGCGAGATGTAGACTATTAAGAACGTTCACCACGGAGACGACGAGCGAGTTGAATATCCTTGGGTTGAATAGTAACACGCTTGGCATGGATGGCAGCCAAGTTAGTATCTTCAAAGAGAGAGACCAAGTAAGCTTCAGAGGCTTCTTGGAGGGCACCAATGGCAGAAGATTGGAAACGCAAGTCAGTCTTGAAGTCTTGAGCAATTTCACGAACAAGACGTTGGAAAGGGAGCTTACGGATCAAGAGTTCAGTGGACTTTTGATAACGACGGATTTCACGAAGAGCAACAGTACCGGGTCTGTAACGATGAGGCTTCTTGACACCACCAGTAGAGGGAGCAGATTTACGGGCAGCCTTGGTAGCCAATTGCTTACGAGGGGCCTTACCACCAGTGGATTTACGAGCAGTTTGCTTAGTACGAGCCATTTTGTATAATTTTTTTTTTTAAAAGAGAAAAAAAAATATATAAAAAAGGATCGAGTATTTATATGTTTGTCAAAAGTGGTCACACGAATTTGAATCTTGCCTTTTTGGGACTACAATTGGGTATTAAATTTTTTAAAGGTTTTTTTTTAAAAAAAAAAATAAGAAGGGAGCACGAAACTTGTAAAAAAACTATATTTTTTTTTAAAAGTTAAAAAAAAAAACAAAGAGGTTTGATAAACTGTAGTTTTTTATTGAAAATGTAAAAAAAAAAATAGAAATAAATACGCTCGTTGTTTACGATTGTAGGGATCGACATGAACAAATCATATTTTATCAAGAATGCAACATCGATTATTTTACACTGCTTGTTTTTTAATTAACATGTAGCTTTTCATTTTTTTTTAAAAAAAAAAAAGTTTTTTTTTTGCTGCGCGTGCAAAGAGAGATCAAAAAAAAAATATGTATTTTTTAAAAACTAAAAAAGAATAGCGGCAATTCAAAGTTTGGACCAAATATATAAATAGAGGGCCACTCTTTTCAATTTTTGTGATTTTCTTTATTCAAATTTAATATAACAATGACTGGTCGTGGAAAAGGTGGTAAAGGTCTCGGAAAGGGTGGTGCCAAGCGTCATCGTAAGATTCTTCGTGATAACATTCAAGGTATTACCAAGCCTGCTATTCGTCGTCTTGCCCGTCGTGGTGGTGTCAAGCGTATCTCTGGTCTCATTTATGAAGAAACTCGTAATGTCTTGAAGACTTTCCTCGAAAACGTTATTCGTGATGCTGTTACTTATACTGAACATGCCAAGAGAAAGACTGTTACCTCTTTGGATGTTGTCTATGCTCTCAAGAGACAAGGCCGTACCCTCTATGGTTTCGGTGGTTAAATTATATAGTACATTTCATATATTCTTCATACCTTTTCTCTTTTTTTATTTCTTTCTCTTGTAAATATAATTCTTTCCACAATAAATATTTTATATATAAAAGTTCATCCAACATGTGTTTCTCTTTCTTTTCCTTTTTTTTTTTTTCTTTATGAGTGAAACGACAAGAAAAGTATTTTTTAGACAACAATTAAACAAGACAATCCAATTATTTCCTTTTTCATTTGGTTATTTAACTGTAACTGCAAAGGGACTTAATTTTCCCTTATCTTTTACAACTCAACCTCACTTGCAATTAAAGAACGACTTGAAACTAATCACAATGGGTGAAGAATTAAAACCATCTATTCCAACTCCCAACATTAGAACTACATTAAACCAAATAGAAACTTCAATATCAACACCTGTTCACAGTCCTATTCGTAAAGCACCACGTCCTTCAACGTCAGCACGTACACCTTCTGCAGCACCCATTCAAATAAAAAATAGCATATCGATACCACTACGACATAAAAAGGCACATCAAGAACAGAAAAGAGAAAGGCAACATAAAATAGATGAAGATGAAGAAATGATAAAACCGGTGACGTTGGCTGAAAAAAGAGAACGACAGGCAAAGAGAGCATATCAAATAAAGACATGGAAAGTGAGGGAAGAAAGAGAAGCAAGAGAAGCGAGATCGTTATTAAGGAAAAGAATGATGAATGGACCCAAGAAAGAGACTGAAGTGACTGAACATGTTCAACAACAAAAAAAAAAGGGAGTTCGATTTAATTTAAAAAAGAACAAAGTTATTGAATTGACTAAAGATGAAGAAGATTGAAGTGTATTATTTTTTATTTCAATAATAAAGCAAGGAATATATTTTCATTTGCAATGGAAATAGTGTATGTACAAAAAAATATATAGAATAGTATGTGTGTATGAATATGAATTAATTTAGAGTTCTTGAGAAGCACCAGCCTTCTTTGACTTGGTAGGCAATAAGGAAGCATGGATATTAGGAAGAACACCACCTTGAGCAATGGTAACATGACCAAGGAGCTTGTTCAATTCTTCATCATTACGGATGGCTAATTGAAGGTGACGAGGGATGATACGAGACTTCTTGTTATCACGAGCAGCGTTACCAGCTAATTCAAGAATTTCAGCAGCGAGGTATTCAAGAACGGCAGCAAGATAGACGGGAGCACCAGCACCAACACGTTGAGCATAGTTACCACGACGAAGGAGACGGTGAATACGACCGACAGGGAATTGAAGACCGGCCTTGGAAGAACGGGTTTGAGACTTGGAGCCAGCTGCAGATTTACCACCAGATTTACCACCAGACATTGTTATTATATGTTATTGTTTTTGAAAGTAGGAAAAAAAAAAATCAAAAAACAAGAGTGGTTATTTATATGAAAAATAATTTCAATCTCAGCACCACCATCCACACTTTGTCTGTCTGGAGGAAAAAAAAACAAAAAGGTTCTCCAACAAACACCAAAAAATTTTATTCTGTGGATTAACTTGTTTTGCTCTATCCACGCGATAAAACGTGTTTAATCGCGCGTTTTACTTGTATTTTTTTACTTTTATTGTTTATTTGCTTTTTAACCCAGGATATCCTTTTTTGGAAATTTGTAGTAGAGTTGCAGATTTTTTTTTATTGTTTTTTTTTTGTTTTTTTTTTCGAGAAAAAAAAAGGACAATTTAACTTGGTATCACAGTCACACAAATACGCTTGAATAAACAGTATATAAACAAGTAATCTTTTTTTTTTCTTTCTTTTTTATCATTTATCACATATATCATCATGGCTCCTAAAGAATCTACCTCTGCTCCCGCTGCTGCCCCCAAGGCTAAGACTGGTGACAAGAAGAAGAGACTCTCTCGTCGTGAGACTTACTCCTCTTACATCTACAAGGTCTTGAAGCAAGTTCACCCTGATACTGGTATCTCCAACAAGGCCATGTCCATCTTGAACTCTTTTGTCAATGATATCTTTGAACGTATTGCCACTGAAGCCTCCAAGTTGGCTGCTTACAACAAGCGTTCCACCATCTCTTCTCGTGAAATCCAAACTGCTGTTCGTCTCATTCTTCCTGGTGAACTCGCCAAGCACGCTGTCTCTGAAGGTACCAAGGCTGTCACCAAGTACACCAGTTCCAAATAAGTTATTTAAATCAATCAAACAAACTCTCTCTCTTTGCGCATATACTATTTCAATTCCATGTCAATGCTTTTTTATATTGTACAGAAAAACCTTTATATTCAAAATATTTATTTTGATATCCCTTTTTAATATTAATAAAGTCCATTAAAAATGTATATAAAAATTGATAACAAAATCATTGTGTATGTATATATATTTTTCATTATTTTATTCATTATTTCAGAACGTTGTCACTGCTTCTTGATCATGTTTTACTCGAGTGAAAATCTATACACGTTTTCAACATTTCACAAGTTTCATTTAAAAAGTAATCTTTATTTTTCTAGATCTACATTAATCTCGGGAGTAACATGATAAAAATAACCACAATGTAATGTAAGCAAACCAACAATTATGAAAAGACATAAACATTACATTAAAACATGTAGACCAAAACAAAAAAACAAACGCAAAAATCACGTGCTCACCGGTGTTCGGTAATGTCCGGTCCGGAATCAGTACTTCTTGTAAATTTTTACACTCACAATTTTCATGAAAGCGCGGATGGTTAAGTGGTATAATCTTCGCCTGCCACGCGAAGGGCCCGGGTTCGATTCCCGGTTCGCGCACTTGTTTTTGTTTTTTTCTTAATCAATTCTTATTGTTTTGTTATTTTAAACAAGTGGCAGCGTTTTACTCGCAAAAAACAATCATTTTGACCCAAAAACTGGCTCATTCGGTTTCAATTTGATGATTTTTTCTTGGGCTTTTGAATTGAGCCTTTAATTACTTTTTTTTAATCAGGCACTTGCATCAATTCAATGATTGATTAGTTCTTTTTTCATTGTTGTTTATTTCAATTGAGTTATTAACTTTATTCAAATAAAGTTTATTAAAAAACATGTAAGTATAAGCATAGAATATTCCTTTTTTTTTTGTTTATCGCAAATCATTTGTTATTATTTACACAAATGATTTTGAAGTAATTGAAATAAAGCAATACTTCACTTGATCTATTAACAAGCATATACAAACTAATTAAACAGCAGCACTTTTTAATCCAACCTGTGCATTAGCTACTTGGCCTTATAAACTACATGTAAATCAAATTTACAATGAATGTATTTTTTAAAGGAACACATAACTTACTTAACCACCAACAAAAGTAAATCACGTCAAATAGACTTTATAAGCTTTTTTGAACTGATTAGTATACGATTGTTGTTGTTAAAACCATAATTTATGATTGTAACATAAAATAAGTCGCTTCATGCGTAGACATTTCGAACTATAAAGCACGTAGTAAGAGTATATTTGCAATAAACTCCTTTAAAAGAATGCAAATGGTTTCTGTGAATGCTTGTAATTGTTCTTTTTTCTTTTTGTAACAGAGTCTTCTATCATAGACAAGCATTACAGACTATAAAGCTCGGCAGTGTTAAATTAGTATTGATTAATTGTGCCTTTTATTATATATATATATATTTTTTTTATTCTTTCTACATATACGTGATATTACATGAATAAACAACGCCATGTTATGCAATATAAAAAACCAAGTTATCTAATGAACAAAATTCATAACCTGTAACCCATTTAATCAACCTTCATCGAGGGATTTATAACTTGCATATGGAATATTATCCCACTCTAAAGAACCATCGCGTGATTTAAATCAGAAGAAGAGTAACTACTTTTTAGATCTAAAGCTTCTTCGTACACCATCATCCTTTAATACCATTCTAACCTTTCCCGCTATAATTTACCCTTCCCGTCGTATCTATATTTTCACCAACTTATAAAGCATTCTTACCTTTACACCACGGATGAACACTTCTTTCCAAAGTTCTAATGATTCTGTTTTGTGAGAGTCAGGCTAAAAGTATTGCTTTCCCTTTTTTGAAAAATATTACCTGATTGGATTATGTGCACACAAGATGTGTTATTTAGAACGTCTGTACTTGTAATTCAAAAGAACAGCTGTATTATTCTTTTTATAATTTGCAGTTATCATAATATATGCCATAAGGGGCGATTTTGTTCTCTAGCTGGTAACAAAAAAAGTGTAACTGCACCATTAAGTCAACCAGCTTCTTTTTCGTTTATTTATCATTACAATCATCTTTTTATCTCTAAAAGAAAGCTCTTTCATATAGTTATGTTTTTCTACTCTTGAGAACAATCGTCTATACAAGTGCATTGTCAAGATGAATTAGGCAATACAAATTAAAGAGGCGATAGCGGTAATGGCCAATGATGACCGAGCAGGAGATAAGAGATTGATACATGACAGCTACAGTTTTTACCTCTAATTTTATCTCATTCTTTTCTTTATTGGCTTAGATAACTGTAAATGAAGGTCTCTTAATAAGCCGATAAAATAAAAAACAGCTTGCCACATCCATAATTTCTACGAAATATTAAAAGGTTTAACTCTTGATGAATAAACATTGAAGAAAGGGGAGTTTGTCACACTGCGTTTTATTAGCGTATATATTCATTACGTTTGCTGTTACAAAATTTGCCAAGATGGCGTAGCATTCTTTTTTAACCGTTTCTTTCTTTTTCTTTTCACACAATTATCCCAATCATTCCTTTTTTTTTTTTACCAATCTTATGCTAAAGAACAAGCACCCTGATCCTATTGCCTCATCCATACGTATTGAACTATCACAAGGCTTTGGTTGGGAAAGGGGAAATGTCCAAGTCTATGGTCCTGGCACTTTATTTCAAGGCATGTATGTAGTATTGATAACCAAAACAAGCGACTCACTTTTTAATAATAATAACAAAGGCCATGTCATTTTACGAACCAATGCACACTCAAGGAAAGCGACTACACTTCGACTATTGTTTCAAGCTACGGAAGCGATGCTAAACCATGACCTTGGTCCTGGTGTCCAGCGATCACATACGTCCAAATTGTTTGGTGTCGCTACTAACCTGTGGGAAAAAGGTCAAGACAATGAACTTCAGCCAATGGCTACTTACAAATTTTTATTCACCATTCAGATGCCAATGGTTCAGTTCCCTCCGTCTGTCGAACACCAGTACTACCGGTGCAGTTATAAATTAACAGCCTATTTGGACCCGTCTTTAGCCTATAAGGAAGTGCCCGTCATGGCACATACTTGTGTCAATTACATTCCTTTAATTGAGACCAAGCTACTAAAGTCACCATTAACATTAACAGACGTGAAAAGGCGGATGATCCTACAAGACTTGCGGTTGAACATTTCTGCCACGGTGAAGCTGTATGCAGTCGAGTATGTTGCAGGTGACGTGATTCAGGCAACAATCCGTGTAACGGATATGCACAGAAATAAGAACAAAAATCGCTCCTTGACGCTCAACGATCTGAGTGTTACGATGAGTGTTTTTCAAATTTCAAAGTTTAATTCGGATGATAAGCCTATACTGAACAAACTTGTTGCTACAAGGACACACATTCTGAAGAACAATAGACAGCGCGTGGACAATACACAAGATGACACAAGTCAAATCCATCAGGTACAACTTGAGCTAGACGAGTCACTGCCTCCTTCCATGGAATTCAGTGAAATCATGTCCCTGTCGTACAAACTGGTTATTTCTGTTCACAAAACTATAGTTACCACCAAGAAAAACAATAAAAAGCTCTTGAACGTTAAGAACTTGCTTCTTCCGTGGACAAATGACTTGCACATATTTGAGCAACCTATCATTATTGGAACCATGGGAAGAGGAATTCGCACGGGTGGCGAGTTGGATGTATATTCCAAGTACAAAAGGACGGATAATCCCATACCACATCCTAAATTCTTGCAAACGGTTGAATACGAAGATGCGTTGCCCTTGTATGATCCAAGTCGATTACCATCTTATCATAACCTGTCACGGAGTAATAGTTCTATATAGGCATGATGATTGTTGTAGTATTGTATTATGTTTATAAAAAAAGTCATGTATATTTTCTCTTGCACCAAAATAAACAAGAACATGTATTTACAAAGAAAAGGTTGATAACCAAGATCATTAGAGTGTACCTTATACTATATGCGTATGATTTCTTAAAAAGGTGTATGTATTTATAGTAGCTGATTACGTAAGTTCTTAGAATTCTGTAATGGTTATTTATGGACCATTGTTTTTGTTTTCTTGTACATGGTAAAGTCTTTGTTTATTTTAAGCTTTTCTTGCGGTTATATAATCAAACACTCGAGCTAATATTATCAATATATGTATATATATATATGTACTGAAGCATTCAGCTCATATAATCTCTTGGAAACATAAAATAATGATGACTATTGAATACTTTTAGATCTACGATATTCTACTGAAACATATTTTGTTTTGCATACCTTTGGCCCACCAAGGTATTGATCAGACACAAAAATGAGTTCTTTTCTCAATAAAACCAAGGGCAATGAAGAATTAAACAGATATGATTGATCAACATGGAGATTTACACACTTTAGACGCAATGTACTCTAGACCTTTTTTTAATTCAGATATTTAATACAGTGAAGAGAATCAATGTCTCACAAATACAGGTTTACAAAAAGCAAAAGATGCATCATTGTAAAGTTGTTTATTGGCTGAGCAAAAGAAGAAGAGAGGGAGGAGATCGTTTAAATAGAATCATTTGTTGCAAGATGTACATAATATGCTTTTTTTAGAATAACCCTAATGTTGTTTGCAGATATACACTTGCACCTTCCTTTTCTCTCTCTTTTTTTTTTTTTTTTTTTTCGTCTTTTTTATATGATTGAGGATTGGCCTGCTGATCCACTTATCGACATTCACATCGAATTACTTCCAGAATTTGGTTTTACAGTTCAAAACGAACCAGTGTATGGTCCCGGTTCCGTATTCCAAGGTAACTCAGCACTAGTAAAAAGAGGATTTGCTATTAAAAAGCGAATCAAACAGGCATTGTCCATCTCAAGCTGAAGGAAGTGCCAGTAGCTGCAGATAAAATCATTCTTACGTTTAGAGGAGCAGAGAACGCCACGGCTATTCATAATGGCACTTACTTTATCGTACCATTGTTGAAAAACACATTTTTTGGGATGCAGCAGAGCCTGTGGCAACGTACAAGAGAGGATTGTCTCTTGACAGAGACAGAATACCATTTCCCTTTTACGATTCAGATGCCAATGACCCAATTTCCACCTTCGCTTGAACATAAACTCTACCAATGTAAATTCATTCTAACAGCCAAGCTGATCAGATCCACATTCACTCTGCCAACCGTGATGGCGCAGAAGGAAATAAACTATATGCCATTCATCGAAACCAGTCTACTGAAGAAGCCAGTCATCACGACGAAAAACAACACAAAGCTCTTTGTTACAGTCAAGCTGCATTCGCTCGAATATGTGCCTGGTGACACTATCCCGATCACTATCACCTGCTACTCTTCCCCTGCTTGTGGCCCCTTTTTTCTTCAGTCAAACAAGGCAAAACGTGATCAGCCGGCTGCTGTAAGCTCTGTACTGATCGAGCTTTGTGAAACTGTGGGGCTTGTGCATCGCCAAGCTTTGTCGACCAAGCGCATTGTAGCATCACACCTCTACCGAACATGTCAAATTACTGCAGCCTGCATAGGATCAGAGTATCATGTTCAGCTTACTCTGCCTATCCATTTGACACCGACTATCAATTATTCAAGAATCATCAAGATATCGTACACGCTTAGCGTCAAGGTAAAAAGCCGTCTTGGTCCATTTCACAGTTCGACGACGAATGTAGATTTGCCCTTAAAGATCGGTACATTGGGTTATGGCATACGTGCGTCTCAGGACTTGCAGGTGTGTTATGTTGAGAGTCCGAGTAATTCGCCTCGGTTTCTCAGATCGTTACAATATGAGGAGGCCCTGCCTTTGTATGAACCTGTCAGATTACCTTCTTATCAAAGTTGACATCCTGTATATCTAAGTTTTCTATTGTATTTTTATACATAAATAGTTCATTTTAATATATCTTTTAAAAAAAAAAATGGATGAAGAAGAAGGGGGGAATACTTTATTGCGCGTCATGTCTTTTTTTTTCTCTTTTTTTAAATACTTTCTTTATTCTTCATCACCAATCTTGGGAGCCAAGTAATATCTAACATAACCAATATTGTCAAGATTATAATCAAGCAAAAGTGGAACATCTGCTGATAGATTTAAGCTGACACGAGTGGCAAGAGGAGTGGCTTTTGTAAAGTTTACAAGATATTTGATGGCAAAGGCCATAGAGACACTCTGTTGAAGTTCAATGACAGTTGATTCATCTTCATTGTCTACCGAACTGTTGGCCTTGACTGTAATGGAGCCTTTACCGATCTCACCGTCAGCAGAGAATTTGATACCATCCTTTGTGCATTCAATTGTGACTGTGTTGATGTAGTGTGAGCAAAAAGGACAACTATTTTTTTTATGTTCTTACCGGAATCACTAAGGGTAGATAAATCACGAACGATTTCTTGGAATCTAGCAGAAGACATACGAACAACAGCTTCGTATGAAGTTTCAGGAATACCCAAATGTTCACTGTCAATGTCCATCAACTTGAGATCATATGCACTCACTTTATCACTGTCTATTGATTTATAGAATTGTGAGCACTTCTTTTTCTTTTTCTTGTTTTTTTTTTTTTTCTTTACCTTTGCTTTCAAATACCAAACTTAAAGCATCACCATCATCATCAGCCTTGAGTGTCACGATATCATCGTTACGAGCACACTTTAAAATCTTACCCAAGTTGGTCAAGTTGATACCCAAAGGCAAGTTACGATCACAGCGGTAAGGATCAAAACCATCAGAACGAAGCATCATGGCCACCAAGGCAACATGGGAGTTATCCATAGCTTGAAGAGCAATACCGGAATCATTACATTCCAAATTGCATTCTGTGACAAGTTCCTTGACAGCTTCAAGAAGAGATTTGAGAAGTTTGGCTTGTTGGAGACGTGCTTCAAGCATGGTTTATGGCTACATGAGAAGAGTGATTTAGTAAACTTGGTGTAAACCAATATTCTTTTGTTTTACCCTTTTTTTAATGAAAAATGGAGATAAAAAAAAGAAAAAAAAGAGAACGAGTGTAAAAACACGTCTACAAATTTTTTTTTGACGTGGATGTCGGGTATCGAAACAGTCGTGACGCGCGTATGTGCAGTAACGCGTATAATTTTGTTCAGAAAAAAAGAGAGAGACGCGTCAAGTGTCTGAACTGCACTTAATAATGTACTCCTAAATAAAAATTAGTTCTAGGAGTTGACAAATGCATTACGAGTATTACATGCATTCACGTTATGGTTTCATATTTTGAGATAACGTTGAATAGATGAATTATTTAGTTTCAAGCATGATTACGTATTGTTATTATTCTTGATTATACGATTGTAATGAAAAGTATAGAAAATGATAGTCATTTTGGGGAAACTCTATTATGAAGACTGCGCCAATGCTCTCCTCTATGCATAAGGGTTTGTCTAATATTATGCTTATTGAGACCAAACCAATGATAAATGATTCATACATTGTCATTTCTCACAGTCTGGAAGGGGGAAAACTTTTTACAGTTTGACGCCTTAGATCTTTTTAGACTGTTTTATAAAAACATAAAGAAGCTTGTTTTTTTTTAGCATGATCGTCAAATGCCATACGGGAATTATCACCTATAAGGAAGACCATTCTTTTTTTTAGGGAGGACTGTTCTTCCATATGAAGTTAAGGATTTATTAAAAGGTGCATGGGTCTGTGATCGTCATCTCATTACATAGTAATTTGAAAGATAGGGATTTTCCATACGGAGCAGTGTATGTATAAGGGAAGATCCGTCTTTGCTTATATTTGATGGGCGGGATGCATAATGGTTTCATCTGTAAATTAGACTTTGAAAGCATCTAGAGCTACTTTTTTGAAGGGAAGCTTAGCATTCTATATATAAACAAAATGGATATTATGTCCTCATATATTAATAACACCATATATCATCTTTTGTTCTCTCATTTTGAAAAGGGGAGGCATAGGGGAACATGTTTTTTCTTTAATACAAACTATACATGTTTATGTATGTGGATTTATTTACTTTAAATAAAAAGTAGCGCACATATTTACAAATTTAAGAGTTCCAGTCCTTTTGTGCTTCACCCTTCTTCTGTTGGACCTTGTCACCAGCTTCGCCAGTAGTATTACCAGTAAGAGAGTTAAAAGCACCCTTCATAGCACCAGCAGCTTGATCCATGGCACCCTTAACATAACCAGTGACATTGGCAGCAGTTTCTTGAACGTTACCTGCACCTTGTTGAGTTTGACCTTCAGACTGCATACGTTCGTTGCCCATCATGTTTCCGGCACCTTCCTTTACGTTACCCATAAATTGGTCTTTCTTTGCGTCAGTTCTTGAGGGATTCATTTTGTAGTAATAGTAATAATAATAGATTTGAAAATAATGTTTTTTTGCTTGATAATGGGTCTTGTATTTATACCTTTTTCTTTTGCAAAGTAATGCATGAATTTCAAACGTCATGGCTTGATTTAAGCTGTAAAAGGCAATTGCGTACACCCTATATTATTGTTTGCAGTTACGTCATGTCGATATCAGAATAGAAGAAATCCATTGTACGCTTGTCATGATGACGATTGAATATTATGGTGAATATTTCTATTTGGAAAAGGGTTATTATGGATTATTATTATATTCCATACACAGGAACAAGTGGGAATCATTGGCTTATACCAATTGATCTTTTTCTTTTTTAGTCAGTGTCTGGTCTGAGCTTGCCTTTACTGTTTAAAAACGAGAATAGTCCAGGATATGCATGAAACACGGTCAAACGACACTTTTACAAGACCAAGTCATAAACTTGCTCTGATTTAATATCAGCCCTAGTACTTTTGTAAGCAAGTCATTAGACAATGTCTTATCAAGGTCTCCTTCCATTTGTGAATCTGCAAATGTTCAAAGAATGACGGACATTCAATCTTGATGTTTTGACATTACAGCACGTTTACTTATCTTTTACTAACGTGGCTAACGTTCGATCAAATGCCTAAACATCTTGCATGATGAAATGATCTTCAACTAGAATTGACTTGTTTCAATTATAAAACAAAAGCAAAAGGGTTTTTCTCTCTAATAGATCAAGGCTTTTTTTGACCATGAAATAGTTTGTTCTATGACTCAACCCATTGATCTCTATCATCTTATATTCGGGTTATCCACCTATTTTGGAAATCACTTAAGAATTAACAAACAAAGGGGTAATAGTTTAAATTGATAGCATTAAATGAGTGCATTATATTTGTTATAGAAATGCCTAGTACATAAACATAAAAGTCAAGTTAAACCAACGTGTCGCAATTATACAGATTTGGAAAACGTCTCCGCTCATTCAGGGAAAAAGTCTTTTTTGAAATTCTTGTTTCAAAGGAAAAAGAAACCCAGAAGAAAAAAATTTTTTTTTTTTCCATTCTCGATTTGCCTTGGAGACAACAAGACTGGGTCAAGTGAGAGAAAGGAAAAAAAAGCATCGAATGGGAAAATAGTTTCTATTGGACAAGACTTGCAATATGCAAAACTTGATAAATGTAAAATGTCACATCAGCTGAAAGTCCTAGAAAGAAAAAAAGAGAGAGAGAGCGCGCGCATAGACGCATAAAAGGAAAAAATAGAAGGGTTATTCATTGTCACTTTAACGTTCTTTTTTTAGGCTGCACGGGACCCCCTTTTATTAATATGACTATAGTTTCAGAGAAGAAGATGTGTAATATCAATTCGCGTGTTTAGATAAAGTCAGGTTTGATTCAAGATAGTTGTCTAGGAAATACAAGTGGAGTATATTTTGCTGAATGAGAATTAAAACGGGATCCGAATAGTATTTGTTTGGACAGGTGTCAGTCAAAATCTGATTAAGCTAAAGCTGATTTGAAAAATCTTTTTTCTACTCACATTACAAAACCTCGCAAATGACCTCTCCCCTATTCTAAAGACGCATATATATGAGCCGAATTAAATCTAGTCAAAAATATTTTTTTCTTTTTTCTTTTTTCTTTTTTCTTTCACTTTCTCTTTCTTTCTTTCTTTCTATTTTATTTCTTTACTTTTCGTATTTATTTTAATTATGTCAAGAAGACAAAAGAAACAATTAGATGAACCAATTGATCAAGGAGAAGAAGAAGATGAGGATGATGAATTAATGTCTGAAGAAGAAGAATACTCTGTCAGAGGATCGCTTGACTGTAATACGGGATCTAAAAAAAGAAGAAGGACTGTAAAGAACAATAGAGCTGAATTTGAATCAAGTAGTCATGACGATAATAAGGTACCTATATTCATTTCAAGCTATTCTCCTGTTTACACATTTTTTAAGTCAATTCACGACAGTGATGATGAATTGACGCTTTATGATTTGAAAAAACAATTAGATACTACATCACTTCAAATACAACACATGTCAAATGAAATGTCCGAATTAGCTAAAGAAGTCTCTAATATTAAACAATTACTAATCGACATAAAGAACACTGTAAAAAGAAGCATTCAACATAGTACATTAATCCCATCATCAACGTCATCTATTTCTACTCATGACGGTGTACAGCAACAATTACAAGAAAATGATCTACTCATACCCGCAAAATTTGCCCCCATTCAGGGACCATTTCCAAAATACACTCAGATGGATAGAACACTACCTAGGCCCTCTGCTAAAGAAGTAGCAGAGACCTTGGGAGGAAAAGAACATAGTCTTCAGTTTACTTCAAATCTTTATGTTGATTTAATTGAAAAAGTGCTGGGTCCACAAGAAGAGAATCAACATTTAGATTATAGAGCAATGGTCAAGGAAGCAATCATGATCACCAAGGCAGTTGTATCTCATGTAAAGGAAGCGCACCGGATTGACCCTGAGCTGAGATGGAGTTATATCGATCCAACCGTCAAACTGGAGACTTACAAGATATTAGAAAGTGCAACTGAGCATCTACTGCCTCTCAAAGTCTGTCTCGAATATTGGGGAGCACATGTATTGATCAGTAACTTTTGGGTGAAGCGGAAAAAATACAACAAGAAACCAATGAAGGATACGCCTTCACCCACCACCAAAAAACCAGATATTTCACCTTTTAGTATTCCATTTTTAACAAATCAATAGGGAATAAACTGCAGAAAGAAGTATATATTTTTTGTAATGACAATTTTTTTTGTGAGCCGCGGCAGCTTGTGTTAACCCAAATGCATGAACGGCAATTCTTTGTATTAAATGTTTGTGTTTATATGACGCTACATAGACCGGTTCTCTGCAGTATTTACCAAATAATGATTGTCAAAACAAAGAAAGGAAAAGTGAGAGAGAGAGAGAGAGAAAGGAGGAAGAGGAGTAAGGGCAGTGCGTTTGTGCAACAAGACAAGACTTTTTGTTATCTCTTGATATTTTATTTATTTCTTCTTTCTTTTTCATAGACGCATGTTTGAATTACGGTCCATTAAATTTGCATTTGGCCTTGCTGTGCTTTTTATCTGCCTCTTTTCATTATACACGCTTCAACAGCGTACGATGACAACACCGGACACAGCCAACACGAAATGGAAACTAAAAAACTACGCTCAACCACCACCAGATGTATTGGCAGCTATAGACAGAAATACGATTACCGAAAGAATGCAAGGTCAGAAGAAACCGTTAAACATTTTGCTGATAGCCGTCGTCAACACGGGTATGATGAATTACACACTCAACTGGATAGAATCCTTGAAACGCACGGGACAAGACGACAAGTACTTGGTATTTGCCATTGATCAAGGCGTGGTTGATATCATGACCGAAAGGGGATACGAACAACACGTCACTTTGATTCCGGCCGATTGGTTCCATCGTCCGCTCGATTCCGGGTTTGCTCGTTGGAAATCCAATAGTTATCTCCCGATTACCCACGCGAAGACACTCGTGGTCGAGCGACTGCTTTATTTTGACATGACCGTTTGGTTTACCGATGTTGACATTGTATTTCTAAGCCCACACATTCGTGCGACCATGCTTGCACAGATGGGCGGCCGAGACATGGTCTTTAGTCAAGAGATTGATCAACGAGTGATCAATTCAGGATTCTACATGATGCGGCCCACACCTGCTTCCAAACGGCTCATGGGCCTTGTCGTCCAAGGTCAGGACGATACGCAGGTGCTGACACAGCAAAAGGTCATGAACCGAGTCCTTCGATCGGCTTTTACCAGAGACTTTATGAAATGTCCTTACCGCTTCCTCGACATGCTCCTGTTTCCTAATGGATGCGATTACTTTAGAAAGAACCTTCCAAACAAGCTTGGCATACAACCTCTCATGCTTCACGCCAATTGTCTCATTGGCGACAAGAAAAAGGACGCACTGGCCAAAGAAGGCATGTGGTATCTATAGTTTTCTATTTTTGGCGCACTGATGTTATTGTTACACAGGCCTGATGTGCCTAAATCAGGAAGATGGTATTGTAAACAATAGAAGGAGTTTCTTTAAAGTCAATTGAAGCTGTATTTTTTATATAAATATTTTTTTTTAAAATAAACCATATATTATTGAATGTATAAAGCTCCAAGTAAAGAAAGAAACTTGGGTATAAGAACCAATAGTGACTGGCGACATCGTCCGATATCTCCATCCAACAGCACGTCCACACCGGTACGCTCAGCAAGTCCCAACATACCAAGTCCTTTACCTCGCCCAGGCCGACAAAATACAACATCCAAATCAGTAGCAGCTCTTCAGCAACAATGGCAACAACAACAACAGCAAGAGCCTCCGTTGAAACCACCAAGGTATCCTTTGACAAGACGAGTATCGAGCGAAATAAAGTATACACCCGAAAGCACCAACGATGTGGAAGTGATTTACGATGATGATGAGGGTGATGACGTCGAAGAGGAACGTATGGTTGTCATTCAGGATGTGAGGTCAAGGTCACCAAGTATCCATCGAGGCTCGACAGGATCTGTTCAGTCCTATTTTGGTCAAGAATTTCGAGTCGTTAAGGAAGGTTGGATGTACCGTAAGAATGGGCTAATGGTAAATATAATGAAAATTATAACAAAGAAAAAAACATTAAGTATGTATTGCAGCAGTGGAAACCTGTTTACGCAGTTGCTAAACATGGGAATTCTGTTAAGCCTGGTGGACTCTATCTCTACAAGGACTCAAAGGTAAAGAAAAGCAACGTTTAGGATGCTATGTGACTTATTCTTGAAAACCAGTGTACACATCATATCCAAACGTATGATATGAGCGAAGTACTTGAAGTATCACCTCGTGCACAGGAATATAAGCCAGGCATCAAATGGGAGATTCGAATGCTGGTGAAGCGAGATGATGTCATTCTAGCGACTGACGATATGACTTCAAGAAAAGATTGGATTGACTCACTTACGTCTATCATGGGCAAGGTCTCTCTGGCAACGCAAAACGAGCTCACGTCGCGTATACAGACGTCCGAACAAATGAACCGCGACTTGCAGCAGGTTGCAGAAGAACTAGACACAGAGAACCATCAGCTGAGAGCCCAGATTGAGAGTCTGAAGGAGGCTGCGGTCAAGAAGGAGCACCAGTTTCAGCAAGAGATTGAGCTACGAGAGGCTGAACTCAAGGAGGCTCTAGAGAAACAAGAGAGGCTATTTAAGAAGGACTATCAGGCAAGAGAACAGGAACTAGCAGCAGAGCTCGATCGAACACGACAGGCTCTAGAAACCAAGTGCGAGATTTATGAAAGAGAAGCAAAGCAGTGGCGAGCCAAGTATGTTGAACTCGAGACAAGACAAGGTCGTAACCTGGATACAGATGAAAAGAAGGTAGAAATGCTCGAGATGGAGGTGCGCAAGTGGCGTCATCGTGTGAGTGAGCTAGAGGAAAAGCAAGAGCAAAGAAAGACATCTGAAAAGCCAACCGAGACAAATGTGGCTGAAACGCTGTCTGATGTCAAGTTCAACCTGCAGCTGCTTCGTGACCATCTCAGTCATTCTTCAAATGAGTCCACGCCTGCCTTGGATGAAATCAAGACGAGTATTCACAAGTTATCTGAAAATTTGGAAGAGGCCAAGTCCAACTGGAAGCAGCTCGAGGGTGATATCGTCAAATTGTTGGAAGCTGAAAAGCAGGATGCAGAAGGAAAAGAAGCTAGCCAGAAGCACAGTCTGTCGTTGCTTGCTGATGATATTAACCATCTACGTGAAGAGTTGGTGGGTATCACTCTCAATTCAGACGAAGAAAACGACAACAAGAAGACGCCTTCCCTGACAGAAAAGTTTGATATCCTAATCGATATGGTCGAAAATCTTCAGATTGGCCAATCTCGCCTTTCATCAACTTTATATGAAAAGCCAAACACAGAGAAAAAACCTACAGAAGGCTATCAAGAAAAATTGGATGCTTGGATGCAGGAGACACGCAACATGATCGAGTCACACCGTGCGCCTGGTTCAGACGTACAGTCTCTCTATGACAAGCTATCAACAAAAATAGAAAGTGTTCTTATGGAACTGATCAAGTCTCAAGAACAGAACCAAGAGGAACAAACGAAACATATCAAAACCATAGGCAATTATCTACAGTTGATGACAAATGATATTCAAAATAGTGCCATACCTGATCTACCTGCTCTCTCACAGCAACTCGAAGATGTCGTCGAGAGACTAGCAGTAACAGAATCCCGTCTTTCTCAAGTCAACCCAGGCACACCCATGGCACCATCCAACTGGACATCTTCACCACCTGCAGAAGAACTCAAGAATATGAGTGATGATGATAGGTTAACCCAACTCCACAATTTTGTCAAGAACACAGAACGTTTCATGGAACGCGCCTTGCTCGCGCTAAGTCGATATGAGGGTGGTAACTCCAACAGCATCGAAGAGATCATTCGTCGTGCTGTCAAGGGTGCAAGCAAACTTCAGATAGAACAGGTCATGGCCCTTCAAGACCAGAATGTAGAAGAACGAAAAGAGATTGACAAAAAGATGCAGCGCTATGAAGAGAATGCTCGTGTCTATTTTGACAAGTCGATGGAGAAGATGCATTCTGATCTTCATGAGTTTACTGGTGTTATGTATGAGATGCTCGAACGACTCGTCTTGCAAGCATTGGAGCACGATCCTAGTTTGACAAATAATGCAAGTCCTGATGGACAACAACAACAACAACAACAACAAAGATCGGTTCAAAATGTGATTGAAATTCATGCTAAACTATCAGGTCTTAATCAAGCGTTGAAGGCAGAAATTGAAAGGCTCGAAATAGAAAAACAGGGACTAGAGACAAATGTTAGAAAGATGAGGCAAGATAGTAGAGAGCTTGAAAGAGAACTTGACAAGAAACAAGCTGAGCTAAAGTTCATAAAGTCTGAATATGATCGTATGAACCAGGATATACAACGATCAAGGCATGACGCAGCAAATCAATTGGCAAGAGAATTAGAACCTTTGATGCATCAAATAGCAAAACTAAAGAGAGCAGTTGGTGATAATACTATGACACCAGAGAGTGGCGATAATGGATATACACATATGGCAGATGAAAGTGTAGGTTGATAGTTCTTATACCTTGATTTATACTCATTATATTTTATAATTCAGTCTTCTCTTTCAAGGCATCCTTTGCCAGTAACACCAAATAGACTCTCACGCTATGAAGATGAAGGAACAGAACGAAGGCTAAGGTTTCCTAATCACCGAAGGAGTTCGTTTTCCTCACAGTCTTCAGAGAATACCGAAAACAAACAATGCTATGAGCAGCAATCCATAAAGTCACCTTTAATTGGAGCAAGGGATAGACCAAGAGGCAAGAGTCCTTTGGCAGGTTTCTTGGGACGTAAATAGTTCTTGTAACATGTTTATATACCAATAAATAGTTCACATATGTGCATACACTTTATTCATAAATTATTCGCACAATAAAAAATAATAAAAGATACAACAAATAATAAAAAAGAGAGCCCATCAGAAGCAAAAGAATAAATAAAGAAATGATTAGTAAATCAGTTATTTACATTGATATTAAATACTTACATTAAGAGAGAGTTTATAAGAGAAAAAAAGAGACAAGAAAAGTGAAAGAGATTATTAATATCTTACCCGAAGTGTACCATGGATGGGCCAGCGATAACCAGCCCGGAGAAAGAAAGGAAAAGAGAAGAGCAAGAGATAAGAGAGGAGAGCAAGAAAGAGAGCGGATGGGACCAAGGTTTGGTAAGAACCAAACTACCCCCAGCTAGCACCGGTACTGGTTCGTTTATGCTCTGTAATACTACATATTAGCTTCTTACAAGAGTAAAGAATATAACATACCTTAGGGCTAGCTGGGGAATAGCTGATCTTACTTTTTGGACCAAAGAAGTCAAGATCAGACTATTTAAACAAATCCTCTAACAACTTTTCATTCTGTATAAAGTCTTGACCACATTTATCTTTTCTCAAAAGTATCAAGCTCATTTTATGTATTAAATGTTATCTTTTTAAATAATAAAAGACATAAAGTGTTTAATTGTTATTGATCTTGTAATGTGTGCGAATAATTTCTTAAAATTGTGCATATCTTATTATAAAAAGCAAGTGTGTTTACCATTGAATGTGATAATATTATGCTTTATTTACAGTAAAATAAAAAGTGTTATTAATTACATGACTTTTCTTCTCTTGAAGCCAAGCATCATCTTTGATCCACTGGATGATGTCAAAGGAGACGCAGCAGGAGCAGCAGGCTTCATAAATAAATTCAGCTTTATTGGCTGCTCGCCTTCTCTTTTCAGTTCTGTTGGTTTCGGTTCACGGTCTAAACCTTTTTCTTCTGCAAGCTTTGATGCCTTTTCAACCTGCTCCTTTAGTAATTCTTTTTCTCTTTCTTCATCATCTTTAGCAGCTCTTTCCATCTTTTGAATAGCAGCCTACGGAACAAAAAGTAATCAGCGACATCCCTCTCTCTCTTTTGTATTTTGTTGTTTTTACCTGTTTGGCAAGTGTCTTTGGACTGTTATCAACCCAAGCAATATGTACACCTCGTTCTGTTTCGTCTACTCTAAAAATACCAGCTCTTCCCATTTCTTTACAGAATTCGGTAAGTGTGTTCCATTTAGTTGCGTTCATGTGAATGTGATCTCTCTGTGCAATATAATCCATATAAACTCTGTTTGCAAGGACTCTCTTCGTACCGTGCGACCGAGAGAGTAGACGGATAAAGTTTTGTTTGAATTCTTCAGAATAGTTGCTAATGAATTTGCCAGGGTTTTGAGCTACAACTAACATTTGTCGTTGATGTGATTCAGACATCATGTGACACTTGAAACCATTCTCATCTCGACACTGCTTTTCACATGCTTGACAATAGAATTTCAATTTTTGCAATCCCTTAGACTATATATATATATATATATATTATAGTGAGTTAGTCTTATATTTACATTATTGTATTATTAATATTACCTTCATCTTGTTGCTAAGGTACTTTGGGGTACCAAACTCTGCTTTAGGCATATCGAGCTAGTTTATTTTGTTATTACAGAAAATGAAAAGAAAATAAAGGAATACTCCCAATTTATTATTAACCAATGTCTTTTGTGACTTTTTATTTCAGAACTTTCTATTGGTGAAACTACATTCGAAATTCTATACTACAAGATTTGATCCAAAAAAAAGCTTTGATTTTTACTAAACTTTTGCATAGTACGAACACTAGTTCGTTCTGACTGTAGAAGAGCACGTAGCCATAACAACAAAGGAGAAATATAAATATATACAGACGAACCTCTTTTAACAAACATACATCATTTTATACACAGACAGAATTATCTATGATCAATAAGACTAAACATGATACGCTGTATGATAATAAAGTGTATTGTACAAAGAACCATTCTTTTTATTTCTTTATTTATTTGCAAAGGATTAAAGGAATACTCATCATAGTGATGATTAGCATGACTAGCATCACTGGACTCCAAAATTTTCAGGATTATTACTACAAACAATAATCAGAGCTTTAAGGTGTCTGATTTCAGAATGATCCATAGATAAAAGTGGTTCATCTGATCTTTTTCCATAAGTCATGTCTATGACCTTGCCTATGCAACCAGCTTCGATTTGAGTTAGGCTTTGAACGTCGAACACTGCGGCGATTTCTCTAATAGCGTCACTCTCTGCTTCTGTGACCATCAAAGGTAGGCAAAGTAAGACCAGTAGCAAAGAAGCCAGCAAAGAGAGCGAGGGTCAAGAGCTTGAATTGCATTCTTCTGTGTGTTCTTTTTGGATGAATGCAAAATGGACTAAAGCCTCTTTTTATAGTGAATTCTGTCAGCATTGGTAAATGTTTAGGGTTGCAGGAAAGCAAATCCAAAAAAAAGGAGTAAAATGCATACGATTGATCTTGATGCAATGTTAAACGGAGGGCATCAGTGTTGATATTGAAGTATGTAAAAAAGGAGGACCTTCTCGTTTTTTTGTAGTCTATTGGGCATTTCATAGCAAGACTTTAAGATTATTATTTGTATTTAAACAAATCTTTAAGATATCTAATAGAAATACTCATTTCGAGTAAGCATTGATGATACTCTCAGTTGTCTATTCACGTAACAAGTTTAGGGGTGCTTTGTTTTCTGTTTAAATGGTCATTTCATCGCTTTCGAGGTCAACTTCTTTTCAAATACATGCCATGCTTTCCCAGAAAGGATCGTCTTTATAAATGCAAACAAAAAGGCATAATATATATGCGTGTGTACATTGTTTTTATTATTCTTTATGTAAAACTAAAGGAAAGGCTTGTTCAATGCCTTGTTCTTTTTCTATTATCTTCAAACTGATTGTTATATCTCTTGACACCACGTTCATCATCTTTCCATTCTGGTTTATACTCTGCCTCTGGTTCCTCAATCACCATGCGATCACGTACTGGTTGTCCTTGGAAACCACCTACTCTGGCTATCACCAAATTATCTTTCTCTTCTGCACTTAGTTCAGCCAAAGGTATAATCGAATCACCGCGATCGTAGTTGAAATGTTTCTTGGGTCCAAACCCAAATCCCCAATTGACCTTCACAGGCATGCCTTCGACCATGAGCCCTGCTCCATCGTATTTGGCTGCTTCTGTAGCTGCTCGAGTAGTAAATTTGAGAAATGCATTGTGTCTACCCTTTAATTTTTTTGATACCTAACAGAAATTATAGTGAGTATATTGTATATGATACAGGTATATGTATACTCACAATCACACTAGCTATTTCTCCATATTTGGCAAATAAGCGTGCCACATCTTCTCTTTCATAGTGATCAGGAATAGGACCAACAAATAATGTACGTGTAAGGACTATATAAAAAGGGAGTCATAAGAAAGTGTTTTATCTTTTTGTTTCTTTGTGTACCTCGAATACAACCAGGTGGCAAACTGGTATCACTCATTGGCTGTGCTCCTTTATATTGTATCTGCTGTAGTGGCTGCTGTTGCTGTTGCTGTTGTTGTTGATAATACTGATACTGCTGTTGGTAGTATTGCTGATATTGTTGTTGATATAACTGCTGGTTCATTTGTTGATATACAGGAGCGTTATTAATATTATTATTACTGTTGTTGTTGGCTGTCTGAGTCATTTGGCGATGGAGCCAAGGTTCTTGAGCAGATGAATTAGCAGTAATGGTAGATGTAGTATGTGTAGTATGAGGAGTAACAGTAACAGGAGACGTAGTAGTAGTAGTAGTAGTAGTTTTATTAGCGATATTATCTGTGTCATTACCCCATCTTGACTTTTTTTCTGTTCTTCCAACATTCGCAAGGGGCACAGAGGGTCCTTGGGGTGGTGGCCAAATACTTGGTTTTGTTTTAGACTCACTAGCAGCTAGTCGAGGGTCAAGGCGAACTTGGGCTGGTGTGTTGGTGACTGGTGCTTGTACTTGGGCTGAAGTTGAAGCTGGTGTTGGTGTAGTAACCAGACTGCCCAAAAGTTTAGCCAAAGCAGGAGGAAGTGATAGATCCTTGTTTACTTGTTGTGTGACAGATGCAGCAGTTGTTGTCGCATTAGTAGTAGTGGTAGTAGTACTAGTGTTGGTGATAGGTGTAGTATAGCTACCATTGCTGCTATTACTGCTAGTACTACTGTTGCTAATACTGCTACTATTGTTATTATTACTTGTTAAACCGGGAATATTCAAGTTGCCAATGTTACTAAGTGTTGCCAATAGAGCAGCTGTATCAACAGGTGGAGACACTATTATTATCAAGAATGATAATTTATAATAAAAAAAGTGTGTTTTAATACCAATCCAAACGATATAAACTCTTAAGAAAATTCAAAAAGTGGGTATTTTTAAAGCTTCTTTTTATATAAAATTGTGTTTGATAATAACCTTTGTCCTGCTTACTTTGTTTTAAAAATGAATCCTTTACATACTGAACTACTTCCTTTGGATAAATGCTTCCTTGTTCCCAAAAATCCAATGTCTTTTTCACCTTGTCCTATTGACATATATAAGCAAAAAAAAAAAAAAAAGAAGAAAAAAGAAAAACATGATCTTACCTTATCTTTGGTTGAACATGACTCAAAGCATCCGATAAGCGAGTCATCCTTCAAGACGATAGCAAACCGTTTAAGGTATCCTTCTGCTTCAAAGCTTCCTTTTTCATTATTTTCTTCTCTTCTCCTCAGCTGTTTATGGACTGCACGCGAAATGGCGTCGATTACATACAAACCTGCCAAGCGATAATCAGGTGGAGCACTTTCAATAAATTTCGTAATGCATTGTATAATGTAGTTATGATGCTAAACTACATGTGTGGGCCAAATCATGTATAATGTGTGTAACTAGTTCACTTACCTTTGGGTGAGAAGTTGCCAATTGTTGAAGTGAAGTAATTTTAGATGCTGATACTGGTAATTTGCTATCTAAAATTGACTTGAGTTCCTTGTCAAAGAAGGTTCGATCCCAATTATCTGTCATTGTCTAAAGAAGTGAAAAAAAAAGGAAGGAAAAAAAGAAAAAAAAAAACCTTTTAATAGCCCGCATCTTCAAGAGTTACCCATATTGATGTATTTGCGTCACACGCAAATTTTCATTTTAATAGAGTATACACATACACACTTTGTTATGTATTGTATTATATGTAATTTACATCAATAGAGACTGTGGCATGTTGAGATAGAAAAAGAGCAAAGCAACAAAGAAAAGAAAGGGGAAGGCTTTCTATTAAAAGAAAACTTGTATGTTTAAATCAATATCAAGCTTAATAGTGTCACTTGTTACATGCAATCAAGTGAACTAGTATTCTTTGTCTCTCTCTCTCTGTTTCTTTCTTTGTCTTGTCCTCTCCATCTCCTTCTTTTAGGTGTGGTGGGCGGCCATTAAAATCAAAAGTTCTGTGGCTTATCAATAACCAGGGGACTCGAAGTTCATTTTGGATACACACACATCTTTCTTTCTAGTCAACAAAATATATAAAATGCAGGCATTTCGATCACTCTTGCGACCATTGACTACTTCCATCAGTCCTTTAAAGCCCTTCTTGTCTACAGCTACAGCATTCAACCGGGGAATCTTGAGTCAATTAAAACCTGTCAGTAACATACAAAGTGCTCACATGGCTACTCTCAACCAAGTCATTCGTAAATGTCGCAAGTCCAAGCCCAAGTTGAGCAAGACACCTGCCTTGGACAGCTGTTATCAACGCAAAGGCGTGTGTAATAAAGTCTATACCACCAAACCTAAAAAGCCCAACTCAGCTCAACGTAAGGTCGCTCGTGTAAAGTTGACAAACGGAAAGGTCGTTACTGCCTATATTCCTGGTGAAGGACATAATTTGCAAGAACACTCTGTTGTTCTCGTTCGTGGTGGTCGTGTACCTGATCTTCCAGGTGTTCGTTACCATCTTGTTCGTGGTGCTTTAGATCTTCAAGGTGTTGCTACAAGAACAACAAGTAGATCTAAATACGGAAGTAAGGATGAATGTTTATTATCCATTTCAGCCTACTAAACTCATTTTATATTATAGCCAAGAAGCCAAGCAAGAACAACTAATCTTTATATACTCTTTTAGAAAGAATTCTGTAAAAAGAAACAATCACATTGTATTCAGGCCATGTGTAAAGTCAATAAATTGTATACAAATGCCATTCACCAAAAAAAAAATCACGTGTACGTTTTGTCATTGATAGTAGCTTTATGTTGGAAGAATATAACTGAACCTCCCACTTGAATTCAATAAAATCAGCTGGAGGGTAAAAGGGCACTAAGCTACAGTCTTCTTTTTTCAGTGCTCATATGTCTTTTTTCACTTAAACAGAACTGCGGTAAAGAAATTAAGCATATTTATTATAATTTGGATATTTCACCAATAAACATATATATATATTATATATACACACAAAGGAAAAGAAAAAACTCTAGTATATAAAAAAGATAGTGGCCAAGACAGACACAAATGCTAAACTAATCACAGGCTTGACAACATCAGTTCCACTGGCTAATGCGTTCATGACATCCGTATCCAAGAAACCAAAGCCAGAGAAGCTCATGTTGACGGTTGGTACAGTGACCAAGACCAACTTGTTGGTTCGGTTGGAAGCAGGCGAATTGGGGCCCCAGATCCAATCATTTGTTTGGTACTGTGGAATGTCTGCCAAGTTTTGAGCATTGAGGCTGCTGATGAGCCCTGTAGCGTCTGTCAGATTGACAGTGTTTTGATATTCAAGACGACCCTCGGTGTTATTTCCGATAGATATACCATAGGTTATGTTTGTCTTGATCTGTTGAGCGACATCAACGGGTGTAGTTGTGTTGACATCAAACACAACCGGCTCATCAATATGCGTTGACAGGAGCTGTGCAACGGCCACACGTGCGGTTGGACTGCTGCGATTGGCAGGGAATCCACTCAAGGCAAAATCATATTCGAGTGAATTGGGTTGCATCACAATGGGTGCTGTATTGTTCAGTTGCAGATTGCTTGCTCTCCAGGTAATCTTTACAGAGAATTGAGTTCCATTGTTATTGTTGCTGTTATAGGTGGCGTTAGCAAATGTGGTTGTTTGCAAATAGAATTGACTCGAGTTGGTGGGTACAGTAATGTTAGATACCATCAATGACTGCCATTGCAGGTTTTGGAGAGAGCTGCTGGATAAAATAGGTTCATTGCTGTCATAGAATCCATTCTGGTTAAGATCATCAAATTCAATAACATGAGAGAACTGCAATCGATAGGTGAAATCAGCTGTAGGAGCACTGGTGTCTGAAGTGGCAAAGAAGGCATGGTCAACCATGGGAAATTGATTGTTGGTACTTATGTTGAATGAGATGTGATAATTTTCATCGTTTTTGCCGGTGAATGCTGTCCCGTTGATAACGACGTTAGGTGTGTTACTGCCTTGCTCTGTCAGTTGTGGTGCATAGTAGTAGCCGTTTTGTTGGTTGTATCGGTGATATGCTGCATGATATCCCATGAAAAGGAAAGGTGGCATTATAGCAAAATAAAGTAATCCTGGATTGTAGAAGCCATAATAACCGTATCTGGAGACTGGTGAGTATCCGCTTGTGTAGGCTGGAGGATAGTTTGTATAGGTTGCTAGAAAAAAGCAAAGTTATAATGCGCTTCATACTATCATGGTGAACTTTCAATCTTACTTCGCTTATTTGTATAACTGTATGGAGGAGGAGAGTTAAAGGAACCTGAGCCTCCTCTGTTAGAGACACTGTTTGGAGTACCTATATATCATGACATATTTGTAAATATTTATTCAATATGTATCAATAGACAACATTACCAACACCTCCTCTAGATCCGCCTGTTCCGCCTGTTCCGCCTGTTCCTCCTGTTCCTCCCGTGCCTCCACCTGTTCTAGCTCCACCTCCACCACCACCTCCTCCACCTCCTCGACCTCCACCGCCACCGCCACCTCCTTTAGCCCAGACAGCTAAAAAGAAAAATTAGTATTGATAATAGGTAATTCCTTGATAACCATAGTTACCTATAGCACAGTAGAGTAGTAAAATCGATGTGTGCAAAGCAAATTTCATTATTCAGTTGTATACGTAATAATAAGAGAAACAAGAGAAAAAAAGGAAACAATCGAAAATGGGAAAAATTTATATATATTTTAGGTATGCTTCGTGTAACATATTGCGCTAAGCACAATGCTAAGCTACATGATCGCATGAACAAATGGCTAAGTTTAGTATAATGCTCTTGTGCGTATTGAAAACTAAGCAAATGACGATCGGAAAGAAGTTTCTCCTTGGTTATGTAAACATTACGCAAGGAAAAAGAAAAAACAAGTGGAAATAAAGTATTTTTTTGCAAGAGGTTTTCAGTCATAGCTGATTGTGCACTTGGCTTGCTTGTTATTGAAAACAGAGTGGAAATTTCTTGTAAATTACAGGGTCAATGCAGGAGCAACAATTCCAAAGACATCCGCAGCAGTACGTCCAGATTCTCTGGCATAATAAAAGAGCGTAAAGCTGCCAAAGAGTTTGGAAGAGTGATTCGGCCAATCCCTAGTATTGTGCGCAGATGGCTAAATACTTGCGCCACAAAGAAAACCAAGTGTAATCCTACAGTGGATATATAAGTTTGCTATTTAATGTGTCCCTTCCAATATCTTCTTAGTTGAAACTTACCATTCACTTGGAAACGTATAATTGGATGGCTATTTTTTTGAACGGAATTTTTCGACAGTAAAGAAAATGCTTGCTTTTACTGCTATCGACAGGTTTCACCTTGCCATAGCCCAAGGAGAGGCCAATTCTCAGCTGTACAATCGCATCAGGTCGAATTTGAGGCGCCGTTTCCTCCATTTTGTTGGACTACTGCAACAGAATTTTCTTGTTGACATCCGCGAATATTGATGCAAGCAGAGGTTTGTATTTAACTGTTATTGAAAAAAAAAGAAAAGCAGTTAAGCCGATGATCTGTAAAGTAGCTTATTTATTAAAATGAAAGGAGTATTGTTAAAATATGAGGCGTGTGCGTTTTTAGAGGATAGAATCTATGGCTGTTATGATATTTAATACCGTCAGCGTGATTATTTATGTTACTATTGTTGTCAATGTTATTCTAATAAGATACTGTAGAGGAATATGTTTGCACTACTATAAAATTATACTTATGCGACTTTATAGGGTTGTACGAAGGATGACTTTTGAGGTGCTTAGCATTATAGAATTTCTGGATCTTTGCATCATTGATATGGCGCATTCATCCAGCAATCAAAAGACATAGTATTACGTTCAAGGGCGTAAAGCTCGTTTTGTTGAGGCTAATTGGCCCTATCTGCTTTATTTGGTATGATTAGCGTATTATTTGCTTAGAAAGGTACTTTAACCAGATATTGTTCAAATCCATGGCATAATCTAATTTTTCACGGTTAGATAAACCAAGTATATGCACTCACTACATTTACCTATTTTTCTATTAAAAATGTCTATTCTAGTTTGCGCATCAAACCTTGCAGATATTTTATTGACGATATCTAAAAAGGGATTGAGCTCATGTCATAATTCATTATTCATATAGTCATTACCTTGCAACTCTGAGTTTTCCCATTTAAAACTAGATGTGCCTAGAAATCCATCATTTGCACTGGCATAAGCTCTTGATCGAATAAACAAGAATTCAGATAACCACTGATTATAGTCTGTGGATTTTGATGTGCCTGTAGAAAGTGCGACGCGACAGTTATGTTCTAAGGATTGGATGCTCTTGTCCAGACTGATCTCCATGCTTTTTATTTTGGCAACTCGTCCTAGGCCATAAGAAAAGGCCAGCTTGGACAAGTGAATGCCCAAAGGATTCAATATGGCTACATCTCCTTTCAAGTCGGTTATTCTAAATCGTGTCTATTAGTTTTTGACTATGGAATGACTTGTATTCCCTATTTACTCGTCTTCATCTACTGTATAATCTATCGTTTCCTTTGCCTCTTCTATAACAGCATTTGATTCTCTTTTTCTCTCACTTTTGGTGACATAAAGACTTGAGAACTTTGTTTCCTGAGATGGTTGCATCCCCCAACAAGCAAATGATCCATTTGAGAATACAAAGATGTCTCCTCCTTGTTCTTGGTCAACAATATGAAGCGCGTCCTTTGCGTTGATCTCGCTTGTTATTCTAAATTCTCGCTGATCTGTCATTGTGAGTTCATATCGGAGTTTGTCCATGTAATAAGCATCCGCTGTATTGTATGCATTACAAATTTGTGTCTAAAGAAAGATAAAGATACATAATTAATAGAAAGAAGGACGTATTTACATTGGGGTTATATTCTTGAGGTAAAGGCGTATTCGTTATTTCTGCATCAATTTCCATGACACGTCGAAGTAAGTCCTGTAACGCCCCAGCATTTTTTTCAACGCCCAAGTGTCTAAAGGTAGAGTAACTCTAGAGATAAAGTGTCAAAATATCAAAGTATGACTTTTTTATGAATATTCTCTATATTTTTGTGCACAGGAAAGCTTAATGATACAAGTCTTTACTTCTATATTTTTACGTACTACTCTTGCTCCAATAAAGATGGAACAGCCTCTAGTCAACAATGACATGACCTACAAAAAATATTAAAAGAAAAGGGAAAGGGGAGAAGAAAGATGTATGACTAAAAAGGAAATTGTGACTTGAGAATTTTCGTTAGTGCTTTGCTTTCTTTCTTCTTTTTTTAATAATTGCTTTATTTATTATTAATGACATCAGTTAGACAACCAAAGAAGAGGATCATTAGACGCGGTGGAGCTGAACAAGAAGATGCTTCCAATTTGAAGCTGGGAGAAGGTGTGAGAAAATAAAGACTTCAAAAAAGATCCAATAGATTAAACGTGTATAATTTATAGAATTTGACAATGCACAATGTTTATATCTATCAGAAGTTCGAGTTATTTTAGATGCACAAGATAATAAAGGCATAGAAGTACAGAATAGAGCAACAACAAAGTAAATAATACCATACTGGCGCTATCTTTGACTCAACAATAAATCATAGTGCTGTTTTAGCGAAAACATTAGAATATGTACGTAATTTTGGCAGATACAATACCATGGAAGCTGTTCGTGAAGTCAGACAGTAAGTCTCTATAATAAACTAAAGAGGGCTGACTATTCAATGACAAAAAGGATTATGGCCAAAGATTCACTGACACAATTCGAAGTTGCACAAATGGCTAATTTATGTTGTGAGGAAGCTGAAGAGGCCAAGGCACTTATTCCAAGGTATAGCAGAGGATATTCAATAAAAAGTATGTACTCACATAATAATAGTATATCAACAAAATATGATGATGACGAGCTTCAAGAAGTATTAAATCAAATGCAACAGATCAGAAAGTTCCAAGGTTAAAAAAGCATTTGGATAGTTTGTTTGTATACTTTATTAAATGGGGAAAAAGATGAAAGAAAAGGGATTGCAGTTTTTTCCAACTAGAAGACTAATGAATAAAAGATAAAGTATTATTCATTTTATACTTATCGAGGCGTTAAGGAATGCACTGCCGTTATAGACAGCGTATTAAATCCATGGTATAATTAGTCTTTGAAGGGCTTTCACTGTCATGTTTTGATTTGTAAACAAAGATATCATATATATATTGGTTTTTCTTGTTTTTCTTGATCTCCTTACTCCTCTTGTTGTTGAGATTGCTGCTGAATATGCTTAATTTGTTCATGATAGCATGGAGATAAGCAGCTTACGATACTTTTTGTACAAAAATATGATTATTTGATAGTATGCATTTTATTTGTTGCTCTCCGAAAGATTCTCTTAGGCATTTTATAGTCGTAGTGACTACATCGTAGTAATGCACTGCTCACATCGCAATTCCACACAGTACCACAACAACTGCGGCAACTTCTTCCATTGTTGACAGGTTGTGAGTGCGTCTATCGCCTCCTTCAATCAAACGTATTCTCATTGATGGACTGATGATGATATATGGTGCATCGGTTTCCGTTGGATCATTGCCATCACTGATAATGTTGCTGTTCTCATGGTTGCTCAATACCTCATACGCATGGCGATATACATGTGCGAAGGGGTTACATTAGGCAAGCATAACTGAAAGCTCTCTAATGATCTCAGGATCAAGATTGTCATTTCTCTCCAAGCGTCTTTCGGCTGCAAGTGATGGATTGTAGATGTAAAGCTGAGCATATGAGGGGTTCGAACCATCATCAGTGGACAGCAAAGGGCCATGGAAGTGATAAAGCTCACCATGAATCTGAAATGCATGTAGATCACCTCTGTTGTTTTCATTATTCGTTCGTTCCTTGGCAGAAGCAATGTCGCATTTCAAAGACGTAAACGCAAAAGCAGCGTTGTATTGGCGAAGGTTGTCCTTGAAGTGACGGCTATGAGTGTCTGTACTTGCAAGCAAGTCCTTCAAATACTGGGGCGGGTCAGGCAAGAATTGCAACTGGACTGATCCCTGCTTGCAGCATGATTCCCAGCTAGGGTTCCTTGACAGAGATGTCTCTTGCCTTTCATCAATCCAGTGCAAGGCATGGCAATGGGGACATTCCTTGTCTACGCGCCCAAGATTCAAAGGACGAAGGCGATATAACTGTGAGATATATGCAGTAGGGATATAATCAGCAGGATCTGCTCTGGGTCTGCCTCTGGACCTAATAGAGACTTCGTTTCCTTCGCCTCGCTGAATTCGACGTTTGCGCCGTGTAGCTGTAACTTGTTTTGTGCATATCTGGTAAGTATCATACGCTGAGCCAACCAATAAAGGCAAATGGTAAGATGAGCAGTTGGTAGTAAATGTGATAACAGTATTGTTGTTCATGTACTATTGCAAGATCAAGCGTTAGTGAGCAGATTCTAGTACAATGTTTTTAAGAAAGTGCTTATTTTTGCCTGTACCTGAAGGTTCTTATTATTGAAGACGCAGTACACTATTTCCAGAAAGAGATGTCGCGCTGACTAAATTGCACTAAGACTATATGAATACAGCCACTTTAGAAAGTAAAGTCGCTGATTTTGAGTTTGATGTCGGTTGATCCAAAAATAAACACATAAAATAAGGTGAACACTACATGCACCAGAAAATAGGCCAATGGTACGGCCGCTACCTATGTTGTCACTTTACAGCTTTACACTACCAAAGCTCTGCCTAACCCAAGACTATCCAGTTCACTCTCTCTGATATAAAATGTGAATTCATCATAATTACACGAGAGTTAAGTGGTCTTTGTTGATCAAACTGACAACATAAAATTAGAATAAATAACAACATTCCTTTTTTTATCTCTTTCTTCTTCTTGAAAAGAAACAAACCAAGATGATAACTTCATAAAGTCATGTTAAAAAAACAGCCCTTTTCTTTATTATTTTGTTCTAAATACTCTAAAAAATTGTCCTATGCTTATATATTATGACTTGATTTTTTTCTTGTAGATTTCTTTGGTTTGTTTGTATGATACAGATGTAATATTTCCTCTGAGCTTAATCCTTTTTCCCAAACATGAATATCGCGGAAAGTTGCTTCCAAATTAACGCTATTGTCCCAAGGGTTTTGATACTTGTCATTCAAAGGCTCAATAGATCCAAACCATATTCCCCTAACTATACTTCCTATCTCACTTGGGTAATTCCAATTAGCCTTACTGACCACGACGTGCCCATCCATGTAAAGTGCAATAGCCGGTATGCTTTGGTTGGTCGAGACTGGATGAATAGTGAGGGTATAATGATGATATTCTTTATCTAATCCAAAGGGCGAGGGACGCAGTTGTAGACCAGCTATACCATCCCATTCCCACTTTTCGTTTCGTTTTATGGCCTTGATCGATATGGATTCTGCGTTTCTCCTGAGTTGATGCGTATAAGCACAGATACGTCCGTGATCTGTCTGGATGACCATAGCCATCTTACCGCTTCCTGGATTGCTTACGGCAGTTTTCATCCACCAGCTGACAGTGATGGTCTGAGCCGAAGTCTGAGTGGGCATACCCAAGAAGATATAGCTTGTGTCTCCAGAGAGATAGACACCATCATTCACATACACCGCATTTCTCATAATTCCTGCTAGATGATTACCCGAGTCGTCTTCTGCTGGTAGCGGGTTTATTCCTTTTCTTGCCTCGTTCTTGGGTTCCTTTAGTGGCCAATGCCCTACCAAGCCATCTGCTCTCTTGGTATGGCGCAAGATATAACAACTATCGGGTCTAGGGTCTGGTCTTCCGTCCAATAAGAACGGTCTCAATCGGCAATAAAGACTGTTATCGATCTCCATCATCACCTTTTCGTTCACATCCTTCATCAAGTTCTTGTTGGCTGCTGATTCCCAAATATGTGTGCCCAAATTTGCTGAAAAGTCATAACTTTTCTCGAGAAAGAGTGTGCGCAATCCAGCACTGTCCCAGAGTGGCCAAAAGTAAGAAGTATAATTCAAGACGGTGACCTCGTTGGGGAAAAAGGGGGCGAGCTTCCCGGGCAGAACGACCGAGTGATAATTCCAATCAGAGCTATCAAAGGTAGCATAAGTAGCGTACCATCTTTGAATGAATCTAGAATGAGGTCTTGCCATGATCATGGCATTGCACAGTCCCACGGAACCATCTGTTCATATATAAGTATATATATATAGCACCATAAGACTTTTTTCATCACAGCTTACCTACACCTTCCTGCGCCATAATGAATTCCTTGTTCAATAAATGATCAACCGGCTTTAAAGAGATCAGATCGAGATCAACATAGATGCCTCCATACTTTTCAAGGACTTCTAAACGAACGACATCTGCTCGATGTGCATAATGACTCACGGGTCGATCAAATACTTTTTGAACCAAGGGCACTTTGTTCAGTGTCAGCATTGGCCGAGCTCGTTCAAAGTTGTCGCCAACAGGTAAATGATGGTAGTGAAACATGATCTTTTCCGGTTTCAAAACGTCGTGTGCTGATTTGATGGCGAGATAGTGTATCAGGTCCAATGTGGGTTCAGGATCTCGTAGGCCATAAACAAAGTGAACAATCTTGGGGATGCGATGACCCATAGGTGTAAGTGATGCTTCTTGGGCAAGTGTCAGTTCTTTAAAATGACCTGATGAAGGTGGCGGTAATCGCACTTCCAGTGAATGGCTCTTGGTTTGTTGTACTGGGCGATCTTTGGTAGATGATAAACGAGAAAGATAAAAGAACAAGATGAGGAAAAAGATGATCAGTGGCCATCTCTTTCTGAATCTAAGCCGAGAGAAGGAATAGTTGTTTCTTTTATGAAAAGGTAAAGGATGTCTAGGTTTAAACATGATCCATTATATTTTTACAAAGAAAAAAAAAAGAGACGCATAAAGGGTATTTTTATTTTTACAAGCTAGATATTTCTGTATTTCTGGTTGTACTACCCGCTAAATCATCCCCGTGCATTTGGTTGCAGCATTTAGAAATTATGGAATTTTGATCCAACAGTACATCTTTGAAATTTACTCTACCTTTATTATAGAGCAACTGACAAATTTGCTTTCAAAATGGGGAGGATAACTGTCTAGTATTTTTGCCCCTTTATTATAGGGCAATTGACTTTAGAAGGATAAACTTGACCAAATATAGGATGTGCCACAACATGTTTTACTCAGTCTTTCCCAGTTAAACGGAAATAGTGTCTGATCCAGAAAAATACACTCTCAGTAAACATATACGGATGACGAGGGTCTTTACCAAATACGGGTCAAAACATACTCTAATTCCTCTAAACAGACACTCATTTTGGTAAAGATATAAGAGAATCCTTTTCTCTTGTATATTAAGTAACTCGGAAAAGAGAGAGAAATCATATAAGTCTTATAAAGAAAATACATGTGTCTTTATAAAAGCATTTATTATAATCAAAAGCGATGTTTTCTTTTTTTTTTACATTTTGGCCCCCATAAAAGAGCCAACCTTTGTAGCTTGACGAACACCTAAATCTAACATAATTTCTAAAGATAGATATGCGTTAATAACATGCGTATCCACACATAAACAACTATATTACCTTCGGAGCCACCAGGGATAGCAAACGCTCTTACTTCACGATACAATCGTTCCACTTTTTCACCTTGGCCACCACGGGTATAAGCCAAACCTCCAAAGATCTGAGCTGCTTCACGTGCACAGAATTCAAATGTACGTGTTGACTGGGCCTTACAAAGAGCAATGGGGCCACCCAAACGAACGGGCTGTAATTCAGGAGGCATCTTCTTGGCTTGGTAGATAAGAGACTCGAGCCATGCATGGGTTGCCTCTACCTTACGAATCATATTGGCCAACTTATTACGGATCACAGGATGGTCAATGAGTCGTTTGCCAAAGGTCTTTCGCTTGTGAGCATATTTCATAGCCTCTTCAATACAGCATCGAGCAAAACGGTTGGCTTGGATGACGATACCGATACGCTCCGCATTGAAGTTATGCATGATGTATTTGAACCCTTTGTTTTCTTTACCAATCAAGTTTTCCTTGGGCACCTTGACATCTTCAAAGGTGATGTAGGCTGTACCTGAAGGCCAGACACCAGAGCACTTCATCTGGCGTGTGGTCACACCAGGCATGTCACGTTCAATCAAAAGGAAGGAGATACCGTTGAACCCTTGTTCACCTGTACGGCAGGCAACAGTGAAGTAGTCGGCAAAGGTACCGTTAGTAATCCACTTCTTTTCGCCATTGACCAAGTAGTGGTCTCCCATATCCTTAGCCTCTGTCTGAAGATTGGCCACATCAGAGCCACCGGAAGGTTCGGTGATGGCTAAACAAATATGTTTTGTACCAGACAAGCAATCACGAACGACTTTGTCCTTCAAATACTTGGAGCCAAAGTGCATCACAGGAGGGAGACCGATACCGAGACCACCGAGTAAGCCCCAGGTAACCTAATAAAAAAAAAGGTGTCAAAAAAGGGGTAATCATGAAAGCAAAATCCCACTTACGCCACCAGACCCACAACGAGACATTTCATCAGCGACAATTAAAGCGTGGAAAGGGTCAAACTCTTCATATGAAACACCACCTGGTAATCCATAAGGAATATATTCTTTTTCAACACGACCTACAGAGGCAGCAAGGATACCAGCTTTTGCAGCCTTGACATAGATCTCTCGAGGCATCTGTTTGGCTTCATCCCATTCGTGAGTATAAGGCATGATTTCACGCTCGACAAAGTCACGCATGAATTGACGTACTTTGCGATGAGAGTCGTTATAGTAGGGGCTATACCAATCTTGGTACCACATAGGATCGCCAAAGGGGACCATGTCACCAAAGACTTCACCGACTTGAAGAGGATTGGTCGTTGGTATGTCTTCCTGTTCTTCTGATTCTGTACCGATTTCACCAATCATGTACTGAGAGGCGATCTTTGTGAGAACAGAAGGGTTGTGGAATGCGTCGAATTGCTTGGTAGCATCTGTACCAGCTGCTTTCAAAAGTACTTTCTTGCCTCCTGGATGGTCGTCCAAGAACTTTGAAATATCATACACCTTGTCATGAACGATGATCCAACTATAAAATAAATAAGATATTTCGCTGATGGCGTCTTTTGGTATATATTTTACCAATCATCCGTTTGACTATGCTTAGCGACTTCCTCAACGGTAAACTTCTTGGACATGGAATTAATGTAAGTAAAGAAAAGAAAATAGTAGAAATAATGAAATGCAGTCCTTTTAAATCAAGCATTCGTTGTGATGTGAGTACTTCACGTGAAAAAAAAGCTAGGGTTTACATACGAGCAATTTTGCCATATTAAGATAACCTTACAAACGTAAGGGGGATATGTAAAGGAGGCTTGTACGTTATATAGAGAATGACGAAAGCGAGAGGTTAATCAAGCTGATAAAAGACCGTCTTTCCTCACACAAACAGACTTGAAAACTAGATGAACATCATTCAAAAAGAGAGGAGATTGGAACTAGAAGAAAAAAAAAATCATGCAATTAAATCATATGAAAAATTTGTACGGCCAAAAATTGGGCTTTCTTCTTTGCACAGAGAATGAATTGACCAATGAAAAGAATAGATAACCAAATAGATCTCAATAAAACACACACAGTCTTTATTTGGATGGAATGACTTGTACACCTTGTTCATCTTGTCATTTGATCAAATGGCCAAACAGAAACTTACCCCGCATTTTTATTTTTACTTTAAATTCAGACGTTTTTGGTTCTTTTTTGGACAAAGCAACACAACAATTGCACTTTTTTACTTTTTGATGCGCTTTAAGTTGTTGGATGCATATAACGGCCTATGTTAAGTGGGACAGTAATAATCTCCCAGATCAACTCTAGTCTTTAGTGAGTGACTAAGGTCGTGGTGTACCCGTTAGAACGGAGGGTAGTACCATCACAACAGTCGTTGTAACATATTGCAAAATATATTTTTACTCTTGCGTTAACCACGCTAAGATGTTTGTGAGCTTCACAGGCATAATTTTTGTTGAAGGAACGCTGGTTGCTTTTATTTCTTTCATTTCTTCCAAGTTGGAGGACTCCATCCAGCTCACGTCCTCCGTATCCAAGATATACGAGTGGAGCAGGATGCTCAAAATTACACTTCTCAATCATTTTGAGTATTTGCAGCTCCACGAGCCTCCCTTTGCAACGGCTTCCACGCCTTCGTCTTATCCATTTGCTGATAATGACCGATAATATTTTGTTTGTCTGTCACGCTGATTATACAGCAACGATGCGTTTCCTTTAACAAATCACAAAGTCAATTTTTCGAATATCTCTCTTCGTATTATAAAAAATCATGAGAGAGAGAGCATGTATGGCTGCTAATTATATACAATATCATTAACATCATTGTTTGGCGTACGATAAGCATATAAAGAGTAGAAGATGTACATTAAACATGTCAATCATTAATGTTTTTGAAGGGCATTAGCTTTATAAGTTGTTGCTCCATCTACGATCTTATCACAAAGAAGAAATATAAATATATACAGACGAACCTCTTTTAACAAACATACATCATTTTATACACAGACAGAATTATCTATGATCAATAAGACTAAACATGATACGCTGTATGATAATAAAGTGTATTGTACAAAGAACCATTCTTTTTATTTCTTTATTTATTTGCAAAGGATTAAAGGAATACTCATCATAGTGATGATTAGCATGACTAGCATCACTGGACTCCAAAATTTTCAGGATTATTACTACAAACAATAATCAGAGCTTTAAGGTGTCTGATTTCAGAATGATCCATAGATAAAAGTGGTTCATCTGATCTTTTTCCATAAGTCATGTCTATGACCTTGCCTATGCAACCAGCTTCGATTTGAGTTAGGCTTTGAACGTCGAACACTGCGGCGATTTCTCTAATAGCGTCACTCTCTGCTTCTGTGACCATCAAAGGTAGGCAAAGTAAGACCAGTAGCAAAGAAGCCAGCAAAGAGAGCGAGGGTCAAGAGCTTGAATTGCATTCTTCTGTGTGTTCTTTTTGGATGAATGCAAAATGGACTAAAGCCTCTTTTTATAGTGAATTCTGTCAGCATTGGTAAATGTTTAGGGTTGCAGGAAAGCAAATCCAAAAAAAAGGAGTAAAATGCATACGATTGATCTTGATGCAATGTTAAACGGAGGGCATCAGTGTTGATATTGAAGTATGTAAAAAAGGAGGACCTTCTCGTTTTTTTGTAGTCTATTGGGCATTTCATAGCAAGACTTTAAGATTATTATTTGTATTTAAACAAATCTTTAAGATATCTAATAGAAATACTCATTTCGAGTAAGCATTGATGATACTCTCAGTTGTCTATTCACGTAACAAGTTTAGGGGTGCTTTGTTTTCTGTTTTACATTTCAAGAAATTATATATTTTAAGCGTAACTTTAATTTGAATGTAAGGAAAGAAAAAAAAAGGGGGGGAAATGACAGTTTCTATAATACACGATATATTTAATCCTTGGTGACGTTGTGGATAGCTTCAGCAAGATACTTGACGTTAGATGAAGAGATACCTGCCATAGAGATTCTACCATCTTGTGTCAAGTAAACGTGCCAGTCAGACTTGATCTTGTTGACTTGCTCGGGTGTCAAACCAGAATAACAAAACATACCGATTTGGTCAGTGATATGGTTCCATCTCTTCTTTGATCCAAAGTCCTTTTCAAGATGACCTCTAAGCTTTTCTCTCATGGTGATGATACGATCAGCCATCAACTTGACTTCACCGAGCCATTCTTGCTTCAATTCGGGTGTGTTCAAGACGGTGCTGACGATGTGTGCGCCGTGAATAGGTGGGTTAGAGTACATGGGACGGATGATGATCTTCAATTGAGACTCAACACGTGCCTTTTCTTCGGCATCAGCACAGACAATAGAGAATGAACCAACACGTTCACCATAGAGACCCATGTTCTTGGCAAAGGATTGAGCCAAAACGACTTGGTGGCCTTCTTGGACGAACTTACGGAGAGCGTAAGCATCGCGAGTACAGTCTCCAGAGGCGAAACCTTGGTAAGCCATATCAAAGAAAGCAAAGTGTTCACGTTCCTACATGTTTCTTAGTATTTGTGACATGAACTCGATCAACCTGTTATATATATGTTACCTTGATAACTTTGGAAATTTGGTCCCATTGTTCTTGAGTAGGGTCAACACCAGTAGGGTTGTGAGCACAGGCATGAAGAAGAACGATGGTGTTCTTGGGTGCTTTCTATAAGACAAGTTAGTATCTTTTCTCTTTCTCTCTCAAGAAAGTAACTTACATAGATATCTTCGAGCATACCGTCGATGTTGAGACCATTTGTTTGCTTATCAAAATAAGTATACTTCTCCAAGGAAAGACCAGCATTCTTCATAATTGGAATATGGTTACCCCAGGTAGGGTTGGGAACAATAATATTTTTGGCGTGGGGGTACCAATGGTTCAAGAACTCAGCACCAATACGAAGGGCACCAGTACCAGAAATAGATTGACTAATAACGAGCTACACAAAAAGTTTAATATCATCCCTCCTTCTTCGATTATAAACATACTCTGTTATCCTTGATCACAGAACTATCCTCTCCATAAGCAAGTTCACCAGCAACCTTGGTGAAGGCAGGTACACCAGTGATACCAGCATATTCCTTGTCCAGACCCTTTTCCATAATCAACTTTTCAGCCTGAACTCACATGAAAAAAAAAAAGATAAATATTCCAAAAAAGGCAGTGGGAAAAAAAGAGTTTTTTTTTTATTACCTTTTTGACAGCATTCAAGACATAGGGTTTACCATTATCATCACGGTAAGCACCAACACCCAAATTCATCTTATTGGGAGATTGATCTTTCTTGTAGGCTTCAGTAACACCCAAGATAGCATCGGGTGGACCTACAGAAAAACAAGAGTTTAATATGTATTTTGTTGTGTGATTTTTCATTACCTTGAGGAACTGCATTCCAAGTGGAAACGAAGGCACGAGATGCCATAAACTTGGGCTTGACCGAAGCACGAGTGATGGAGGAGAGCATGACTTGAGAGAATAAAGAAGAGAACGGGAGAAAAAAGAAAGAAGAAAGGAAAAAGTCAAGAAACAGTTTCTATTACCAAAAAGGTTACACAACGTTTGAATTCAGTTACGTTTGTTTCCGAACTCAAACGGTGAGAAAAAAAAAAACAAGGTCCCAGCCAACAACGCGTCTGATTGGGATGAATGAATCCCCTTCTCTAAACTTCCTTTCAAAACACCCTCTCATTCTTTAGATTTACTCGACAAAAAACAAAGACTCTCGACTAGCTTAGAAAAGATAATGAAAGAGTCATTTGGAGTCATTTCTTTTGAATTTATAAGGTGATTTGCGGAGTCCATCTTTGTTAAATCATTTTTTGATGGGTCAAAGTCATCATCAATACAAGCCATATCTTTAATGTAAAGAAAAACAAGGTCAAACGTAGTAAGGAGATTGTAATTATTTGGTTTGTTTTTATTTTGTATTGAACATAGACTTCTATATTATACATTTGTAGTTCATACATCATATTATTTACTGTCCCAACTCAGGGGCTCGTTGGGTCGTGCTCTCAGTGAGCAGTTCTCTAGGCAGAGTGATGCCCTGGTCAGTCAAATCCACAGATGTCTTCTTCTGACTCGCAGGAGAACCTTGAGAGAAATCTTTGGGAGAACCATCTTGTTGAAGAGTGCTACCTTCGTCACTTTCGTATCTGGTTGATGGTTCACTCTTTTGACGAAGAGGTTGTTGACGACGACGACGTATGAACATAAATGCGAGTAGTCCAAGAAGACAGGCTGCTAGGATAGGAAAGATAATAGCGATGACAATAGCCCAGGTTGGTAATGCATTGGAAACGTGAGCTGTAGTTGGATTAGATGAACTAGTTGGTGTTTCATAATAGGGTCCATTGGGACTGTACATGGCTTGATAGGCCAAGATACCCTGATAGCATGCATTGTAATCAAGAGCAACCTCCGTTTGCGACCAATCAAGTCGCTGATCTGCAAAAGAATCATTTTTTGCAGGCCCACCCACGAGTGCTAATTAATATTGTTATTATCAAGGGGGAATAAACAAATAGTATGCACATCTTTTTACCTCCGTAAATAGTATGAGAATGACTTAGGTCAGTTGGACTTGCGATGGCGTCCGCAAGAGAATTAAATCCTGCAGCAAGGGCTGAGTGAGGATACTTGGGTGAATTGGGGCGCTCTCCGACGATATAGTTTTGGTTGATCGGGTTCATGCCAAACATGTAGTTGAGTTGACGGATAGCAAGATCTATATAAAAAGAATGAGAGTGACTTCTTTTAATTGGGTCATTTTGTTACCTTCGTATCGCTTGATTTTTGCAGAAATGGCCACTTGATCCGTAGGAGAAATGGCAAGTAATGGACGAAGGACTTGACGAGAATAAGACAGTAAAAGATAGCTTGCGCTCATAGCATTTGCGTTACTATTATCATCGCTATATATTATGTTTGATTAATCAAGCATTAAGGATAACAATAAGAGATAATACCTATAAAAGTCCCAGAAGAGCAATCCACCCTTGGTTTGGTTGACCGATGTACCACTGACGATACCATCCAAGTAATTCTCCGCGACCTTTCTGCTTTGAATAGATGTCTGTGGGTCCGAAGTATTAAAGAGAGACTCTGCCAACAGTACATAGACAGCTCCGTACTATTCAAAAGAGGTGATGCATAAGAATAATAAAGCCACAAAATGCAATAACCCTTACCGTGTTGTCCCATCCCAGGGGTTCCGTGTGGTTTGTTCTCCAATCGGGCAGTTGATAATATGACAACGCGTCATTCAAGTAAGTCTCGTTCTTGGTAGCCTTGTACAAAGAAATAGCGGACAGAATCAAGTCATCAAGATAATCTAAAGTCCTAATGAGCCCTGACCTCATTGTCTTTATTTTGTTTATACATACCGGTGCTTGCGTAAATATCCTTGACCGTAGGAACAGCAAACTGATATCTAGAAAAGCTGATAGTTTTGGAGCAGCTATAGAGCTGGACACCATGCGACAATAACAGATCCGCATATGCAGCATCTTTCTGATCACCTGTTACAGATGCAAACATACGAAACAAGGAAGATGCAGTTGCAAAGGCAGCGGCTACATATAAAGATCTATTAGAGTATGAAGGAACATTTAAATATATACACATTTACCTGTCATGGATGCTACATCTGTACCAAAGTTTGTCTCGTTGATTTGATAACTTGGTCTCGGCAATGGAATATTTGTATCCGGACCTATGGAAATAATGATACGAAAAAGGGAAAATTGTTATTTTAGCTCTTTGTTATTTTTACATCTAGTCCACATACCGAAGTAATTATTATCCAGACGAACATCTCCTATCTGTTTAAATTGTCTTAAAGTTCCGTACAGTGTTATTATATGTTATGACTTACTTGGACATAAAGCGTACATTTACTTGGATGTGCCTTGATCATCCAATCTGTTGCCTAACAATGAACAAAATTAGCCGTTGTCATTATGTGATAATAAAGAATATCGTCTTTACCCATTTGACCTGTTCCCGCAAGTAGCTTGCTTGGTTCGCCAGTTCGTATCCTTTGTAGTAATCAATACCTAAGCCCCACCAGATGATCAGTAATCGTAAAATACAAAAACAGAAAAGAGGTTACCTCCCCAGCTTAGCATAAAAGCTGTGTAACTTAGAGGAAATGTAAACTGCAGAGATATAAGGTTAGATATACAGCTTTTTTCATACATTCTCTATTAATACCTTCAAGTAGTCTCCGGCATCATAATATCCCTAAAGAATGAAGTGTTGAGTGGTTATTTTTTATTTCCTAATGAAAATAACCCGATAACTTACACCAGTCAAGTCCAATTGAACGTCGGAACCATCTGTCAAAGCAGAGTCGTGTCGCCTAAGTTGAAAAATAAGCATTGTGACAAGAAGGGAAAATAAAACAAGTATGAAATCTTACCAAGCTATACGATTGTTACTAGGTAATTTTCCTGATCTCTGTGCTTCATAGAATAAGATTGAATGGCTTAATAGCCGAGCATACTCTAAGTTTGCAGATTGAACAATCGTCAAATTGTTGATTGAAATGGAAGAAACGACGGTAGCCATAAGGTGTAATGCCATCAAGAAAAGGAGCAGTATCTTTTTTTGTTATTTCAAAAAGATAAAAAGAAGAGGAATAAAAGATCAAATGGAAATCGAATATATATTAAATGTACCTTGTATTTATTTATAATGCGACCTTCTTTTTATGTAACCACTACTTCTATATTTATAAACCGTGGTACCTCTCTCTGCATACAATATGCTTAGCAAGCACAGCCTGTTTTGTTTTTCCTTTAATGGACAAAAAACAAGATTATTCATTGTTTTTCTGTAAACAGGTATCCCTTTATAAACAATAAGTTCTGCATTCCTGACGATAGCATGTCGAATAATCCATGGATAGAAATAAAGGCGACAAGAGATTATACCTGTTGTACGCGTGTTCTTGGCTACTTTACAAACACGACAACCCAAAGCATATCTTGGCACTAACAGGCACGTCCTTAAGTATGCTCTTATGGCAAAATAAGCTTATCCCCTGTCATAACCTAGTCAATAGCCCGTTATTTGATTCATCCTGTGTCTCATTGCTTAAGTATACGTGTCCGGAATATTTTATTTTCCTCCCCTTCCTCCTCTCCGTGAGCCTTGGAATTGACCCTGATACAATACCGCCTTTACCAGTTTTTCCGGCCTAGGCTTTGTCATCATCTAAAATATAAGCTTACTGATAAACATACGCTCTCTTTGCAGCGTGCTACTATTCTTGCCTATGATTGGGTCATATGAAATATAAACGTACGAACATTGATAGTAGTAAACATGGTGTATTACGTAATATATTTAACAGCATTATAGACAGTGTCTTATTTAACAAGGGAGAATCATCGGAAATATATAAGAGAATAGTACTATATTATTCAAAGGATAGTTCTCATAGCACCCCATCAAAATTTCAAGGCGCGCGTATAGTGAAATAATAAGTGTGGTCCTGAAAAGAATACTATGCATAAAGATCGAAACTGCTTATGAAAAATCTATTTTTACAAAATATATGCCAGCCTGTACACTTTGGTTGAATGGACGTTCGATGCTATTGAAAATGATTGAGGATTGGCCAATGCAATAAAGAAAAGGTTGCCTTGTCTCAACCATCCCATCTCAACCTCTGGTGGCCCAGCAAGGCTCCATGGGTCACCAGTCTATTTCAAGATTCAATGAATGCATAAACTCTTCCATCTTTACTAAACATAGATTGATAAAATACAAAGAGGCATCCTCAAGAATAATATCTATAACGTTAACTTGTTTGTTAAACAGAACTATTTATTATTTATTGAAACAAGAAAACAATAAAGACTGCATGAACATGACTATATTTATTTGCTCGCCTTTAGGGTTAAATATCAATATTGACATCATCATTGGCTGGAGTAACAGTGTGTTCATCTTTTGTTTAAATATGTTCTTTCTATCTGCGAGCGAGCCTTGGTGTTGCAGCATTAGCACTTGCTTTATTTGGATTTTCGTCTTCATCAGGTTCATCCTCTTCGGCTTCTTCTTCATCTTTTTCTTCCTCGCGGCGCGATAAGGATTGCGATTTAGATTCGTTGGCTTCATCTTCATCAGGCTCGTCTTCTTCCTCTTCCTCTTCGTCTTCTTCCTCTTCATCTTTCTCTTCCTCATCAACTTCTGAACGACGAGTATAACGACGACGAATAGCATTAGCATATATCTTGGCAATTCGAAGGTCACGGGGTTCACGTTTAATGACCGCGTCACCAGCACCAGCAACTCGAGCACTATTCACAATAGGATCAGCCAGAACAGAGACAGCTACAGCAGCGATTAAACCAAGACTGAGATATTTGATTTGCATTTTGAATCGTTTGAAAAAATAAAATAAGATAAAATAAAATGATCATCTTTTATATCTTTTTAGATAGTCTATGTCTTTTTGTGCTTAGGACTTTCCCCCTCGATTTCCCCTTCTTTTTACCTTTATCCCCTTAGTATTAAAGCCATACTCTTTCTTGGAGGCGATCCATGTCCAAAGGGCTACTGTAGCCATTCTCTCCTGCATGAATCTTTGAGAATATTCTATTAAAAATTTACTTGCCATTTTGTAAAAATCATTTTGACTATACTAACTTTAATAATAACCATCTATTAAAAAAAAAAAAAAAAAAAGATTCAAATGATTGACACTTCTTCAGGACAAAGAGAGATTGACGTAAACTTTTGTTCACTGTAGATCAATTGCGTTGAGAATGAGTCGTGGCTATTGATGAATCATGTCGCTTTGATTGTTCAAACAGGGCAATCAATTTAACTTCCCCGTCTTGCTTGTGTACAGCATAATTCTTTGTCCCCCTTTTTTTTTAGAACATGCTCCTATTGTATGACAAAGGGCAGATCCATGGCGGATGGCAATCAATAGAAACTTGGGACTAATTCTTTACTTATCAAATCTCCCGAATACACCGTGCTACTAGGATATGATCATCCGTGATACCTCCTGCCAAATCCTATTTGCTATCAAAAGGGAGAGGGGTGGGCGATAGGGTTAAGGTTTTATTAATGTATAGGAAGTACAGAGTTTTTTAAAGATCTAAATAGTTTTTGGATTTCAAAGAGACCAAACCTAGCTGCAAAATAATAAAGATGTCAGCCTTTAAGCCTATTTTCTGAAAAGCTAAACTTACGTATTGGCACCTGCATGGCTATTGTAGAGCGAACAGTGTCTTCAACTTGAAATATAGCGTCAGTTTCGAAATAAACTAGAATCAGCAGTGGCATTTCAGATATATTGCATTGAAGTAATCGACACAATGCTTCCGATAAGTTTTTCTTGGATATGTTAAAAGTCAATTCGGTCAGCAACCCCCCTTCCTTACCTGTCTTTTAAGAAACTGATCGGCGGTTATAAGTACAAGACACAATATAAGTTGTACTAGTCTAATGATGCAACTTAGTAGTTCATCCCATAGGTCTATACGTTTTACCTTTCTGATTCAGTTTGATTTAGCAAGTTTATAAACACATCCACCTCTTGGTCATTCAGCTTTACACCAAAGTATCCGGCAATACCTGCAAGCGCGCGAATAGCAGATGCCACTCTTGCATAATCGCCATTTGACTACAACATAACTTGTTATTTCTCGTGCATTTACAATTCTATGCAAAAGCTCACATAAGATACTTCGATTTCTGAGATGATGCGATTTTTCATTGTTAGAAAATACTGACGACTAGCAGCCGATTGAGCCAAGAACCAAGATGCCACTTGCTGAAAGATGCTGTTGAAAAAGTTTATCTTGAAGCGCATAAGTAAAACTATAATACATATTCTCCTTCTCTATACACACCTCGTCTTGACAGTAAACAGCTGTAATCCTGGTGATAACATCTGGCAATATTTTCATCTCCACCAATTCTAGTCTTATTGACCACGCATATTCAGGGTTAGCTTCGACAAGTGCGTTCATCATTTCACTATTAGATGATTATTATAGTAGTACCATTCTTTTGATCCCCCTCTCTTTACGTCCCCTTTAGTTACCTTAATTGCAGCATAAATTTACTATTTAAACGATAGGCACAGGATAAAGCATAATGTACTGTCTATGATCAAAGCAAGTTAGTTTGCTGATAAAAGTAGTGTAGCGTTACTTTACATTTTCTTTAGAAACATCGCTGCTTTTACTCAGTGTCTTGATAAGAATGGCTCGTGTAGGCAGATAAACTAAACCTTCGACCAGGTACTATAAATAAAATAATGTGAATCAACCATTGGTCTATTCGATAGAACTTACTCTTGTAACACCTATGCTGGTTTCTTGATACTCAATATCTTGGAACAGTTCAACCGTTTCCACTATTGATTTACTGTGTTCAGATATAAACGGTTCACTGTTTAATAATTTTATAAAACTGCGAATTGCTACATTTGTCCTTTCTGTTGTTTCGTTCTGCACTTGATTTACAATAAAGAACAGTTCACATAATAGCTCGCTAATAAGTTACGCGAATGAGATTGTCGACATCAACAGAGATCTATAAAAGAAGAGAGAACTTACAATTTCCAATTGGGTTGTCCAACAGTCTTGAATTGCACCTAATTATAGTGTATAACTATATGTCCTCCTTTCTCTTGGTTTTATATATGAGTGTTATCTTACAAGTGCTTCTTCTAAGCCTATCTTTGTTGACGTCTTTCTAAACTCTAAATATCTATTGACAGGTTCCGTATTCATGTTTGAAAGAAAATGGGAAAGGGCGGAGATTTGGACGGCATTCATCCTCCGTTCAATTCATGCTGCTCGTTGTTTAATCATCTAAAGTAAACAACTCTAATAGGACGTCTTTACTTCCCTTCTTGGATATGATTCAATTAAATGATGCAGTCTACTTTAACTGTTCAAGGTTTCCCTAACTAAATCAGATTGTCAGCTGTTCTTTCTTCTTTCTTGGTCAAAGCCACAAACCATTGGCAAATCAAGTTATAAAAGATACAATAACTTTGAATAAGAAATGGAGACGAAACTAAAGTACTCAATGATGATATGTAATCAAGCCATCATCTCCTTCTTGTTAAGCCCATTATACTTTTCAAGCTCATTGAACTTGTCATTAGGATATTTTCAAATACATAAGCTCCATTTATTATCATTTGATCATTCATCTATTAGAATAACTGAATCAAACCTAGACTATGTTTTCTACTTCATCTTTGATAAATCCTTTAGATTGTAAGAGAAAAATGTATAATTAAAAAGTTTAGGTTTAATGAAGGAATCAAAATGACGGCTAATTTTTATTAAAGGATCCATTTCCTCCCCCTTTTTTCTCTCTCTCTCTTTTTTTTTTTTTTTTTTTTTTTTTACTTTCAAAGCTTTCAGTTAGGGGAAGTAAGTTGCCAGAAGTTCGTGTATCTTTTTTATTCTTTAACCTCTTTTTGTGTAAAGCCGTAGATCAACTTTATCAAGACTTGTCTCTTTCTCTTTCTTATCTCTTTGACATAGAAATATAAAACGTGATGTCTAAGGAAAATCATTCAAAACAATGCTTCATGAGTGTTGAAACAGACGATGACTGTCATGAAAATACAAACCATCTATTTCAATACGCGTCTACAAACAACATTGTAGCTTTAGATGATGAATATAATAGTGAAGAAAATGACTCTGAGCGTAAAGGTTCGTACATCGATGACAGTGGAGTGTTTCATTGTGATGAGGACTTGGAAGAAGAAGATTGTCAGCAAGCGTTCAAATCAAAAGAAGAACTATATCAGAAAGGTCCTGATTTACCTCCTCTCAAAAGTTTTCTAAAAAGCACAATTGAAAGTAAAAATACACTTTCTCAAGACAAAAATGACGCGTCTATTTATACACAGTTGATGTCGTCACTTGACATGACTACAAGAAAGCTACATAATGAATACCCTACTTCCTGCTTTGAAGATAATCGCAGTGAGCACAAGTTGAGCAGTTCAGCTCCTTCAGGGTATGATTACCTTGATGAGCAGCATGAGCTTCAAATGCTTGAGGTGCAAAAGTATTTTCAACTAAGTGCAAGTGCTCCTGCTTCACAAATGGCGAATGAAGATATCATAGATGAAGAATACGAATCTATCTCTGACATGAACGATTTCTGTAACGACGAGCTAGTGACCACAGCCAATGAGAGTCAAACCTGCTCAGCTACCATTCAAGGTCAACAAACAGTGCAAAGCGATGAGAATGAATGTGACTATCAAGAAACTACTGCTGTTAAAGATGATAACAAAGAGTTGATGGACGACAGTAATTTGTCATGGAAAGAACTCGCGGACAGGTGCTATGGACAGACAGACGATAAGCTCTCGCTTTCTACAGTCGATCCCAATAATCCGTTTTTGGAAGTCTACTTTGAGAGAGTACGTCAAAGAGAGTATCCTTTTAGTACAAGTGGGCCATCTTATCTATACATCAATCCTTATTACATGCCTTACCAAAGCTGCTATACTTCAATGAGCACAGATTACACGCCAATGGAGCAGCCACGTAATCACGGGAGTTTTATCATGGAAGTGACAAATATTGCTGGAGCAGTGAAATTAAAACACCTTTACGATCTCTTTTTTGATCCCAGCGTTCTCGTAATCAAATATTAAAGCGGATTACTGTGTATTTACTTACCAAGTTTACTATAGTATATACAGTATCATCGAGATGATTACACTGCTTTTGTCTGCTATCAATCTTTGGACAGTCTAACGGCAGCTGTCGGACAATATTACGGACGAAGTAAGTTGAATAAAAGCCATACTATTATATTAAACCAACCTTGTAAAGGATTTATGGGCAAAAAGTTACACTGTTGCGCATATATGGTAATGTACATATCCACATAAAGAATACACAACTAACCCATTAGAAACAGAGAGAAAACTTTACCACAGGGACCAGCTTGGGCACGCAAACCACGGAATGCACAATGGAGCCCTCATCAAGTACAGACTCATATGTTGGCAATAGATCAGATGCTGAAAAGAAGAGTTCTAAAGCACATGCTGATAAACAGAAAAAACACTTCTCTGTCACCATTCATGCTGAAAACAGCTCTACGACAAAACAAGAACTTATCCAGGATAAACCCGAGAGCAAACGCAAAAATAGAAGGGGCAACAAGAAATCATTGGCAAGTATCAACGTGGATTGTTTTTGGCGCCCGCTTCGATCGAGTGAATACATCCTGGCAACGTCGAATACAACGGAAGACTTGATCTTTGCCAAGGCAACAGGGTATTGGTCAGTTGATGATTTTCACGTGGATTTTATAAACACTCTTTTTACGGTAAGCATCTAGCTAAATTAACCATACAACTGACCTTATCTATTAGTCTTGTAAAAATGTATACTTGATATTCATTCCTCAGCAAGCAGACTATATCAATGGCTTTGGTAAAATAACGTCAAAGGCACAACCGATACACTCTATGAATTTGAAGAATACTCCATTTGCTGTCAAGAAATCTGAATTTCAAATTGTAAAAGAAGGCAGGAATTGGCACAATATACTCAAGATTAGATGGATCAACAAGTAATGAGCATTTTTTATAGCTTTCTCTCGTTTAGTATTAACTCTTTTTTTTTTAAAAAAAAAATAGATCAAAGTTACCATTAGCTGCTGTAGGGGATTTAGAGACCAGAATAAGCGAATCTCAAAAAGTAAGCATCAAGACGTGTCCAGATATTACAGCTCTAGACAATTTAGTGGGAAAAACTATTGTAAAGGCCTTCTCAGAATAAGCTTTTTATAATCAATAAAAACTATTCTTTGATCCCGATATCATACGGTTTCTTTTAAGTATCCGACATTCGTGCAGCATATTAAACCATGTTACTTTTGAGATGGAGTTTTGACTAATTGTTTATATTATACAATGGCTCAAGGAAGGGCATCATATCCATTTTATATAAAGATCTCCTCGTTTGCCCTTTCTGTGATCTAGTAATGCAAACACACCACGAGTATGTACAACAGAAAGGGCAGACTAGTGTGACATACACTTTGTGGTACTACAATGTAATTCGCTATTGGTAGCTGGACCCTGTGAAATTGATAAAAGAGAAGAAGGAAAAAAGGGATAATGAAAAACACTTTGAAATGATGCCAAACTCAAAAACCAGATGAACCTTCTCCTATACGTGTATATGCATATACGTATACATACCAAGGGTCTTGTTATGTAGCTAGAGCGCAGCAATCTATCAAGTTATAATTATCATTGTGCTTTCCTTACCATCCACCATTTGAAGATCCGATTAAACTTAACTGCGTTTTTATATTTTCATTTCTTTTGTTCTCTTTTGTTTCCCGTAACTTCGTATTTATTTTATGATGGAGCGAGCAACTAGGCTGGAAGATCGCGAAGCATGGAAACAAGGAGAAGACCTCGAAGAGATTTCATTTATTTTTAAGACGTACAAGATACGATTCTTTGGATTAACAATGATCGCCCTTGCCAACATTGCCTCGTCTTTAAATTGGCTTGCAGTTGCTCCCGTACCGGATTACTCTAATGCTTACTTTAATAACGCTGGATTAACAGCCATCAATTGGTTTTCAAATATCTTTATGCTTACTTATATTGTGGCTGGCCCAATCTCGAGCTGGGCCTATGATCATTGGAGCATTAAGACAGGCGTATGATGGTCATTCTATATATCCTATGCAAATGTCCATTTACACTCATTTATAGATTATCATTGGTTGCGTTCTTCAAGTTATTGGTGCTTGGATTCGATATTTCTCAAATTTTGTACATGACTCCACTGGGAAACTCGCACTAGCCATGATTGGACAAGTAAACCTTTCCCATGAAAGGTTAAAAAACAGTAGCTAAAATTTTTGTTCTATTTTAGGTGATCTGTGCCTTTGGTCAGCCCTTTATTCTGAACGTTTGTACACCTGTAAGCTCGTGAAACTAATTTGAAATAACTAAAAAGAAAAGAGGAAGAGCTAACGCCTTTATACAGTACGCCGCTCTATGGTTTAGTGCGAAAAGTAGAGGAACAGCTACTATGGTTGGTGGTATAGGTAAGTCCTGACTTTCCCATTCATATAAGCAACGGTCTTCTTACACTCATTATAAAGCCAATGCTATCGGTATGGCTATAGCTGATGTTATCATTCCTGCTATCGTTACTGATGCTGATCAAGTACAACTTGGGGTATGATAAAAATAGGGCTATAATAACTCTTAATTAACAGCCAAGCAGTTTTTAATTATAGCATGTATCACAACTGGTTTTATGATTCCTGTATTCTTTATTCCTAAAAAACCCAAGACACCTCCTTCCTACAGTGCATCTTCCAAAAACAAGTTTGCTCTTACCTTTTGGCAATCGATCTATGAGCTTATTACAAACTATAATTTTGTCATCGTTTTTGTCGCATTTGGCGTACTTTGTGGCATGGCGTCAACATTTACCTCTATCTTGACCCAGATTGTCGCGCCTTATAAAATTTCTGTAGACAACGCAGGTTATCTTGGAGCTGCTTTCATCGTAGCTGGTCTTGTAGGTGCAGCTCTCACGGGTATATTCATTGATAAGACTGGACGACACAAGATTGTCATCAAGATTTATGTGCCTATCATCGGTGCACTATATCTTGCATTTTACTTTATTGGTAAAGTTTTGGCTTTCAAGATATTCGATAAACAGCTTTTCTAATCATCTCTTTATAGTTCAAAAGGGCGACTTTGGTGCACTTGTGGCCATTTGCGTTCTTATGGGCTTCTTTACTTTCTCCCTCTTGCCTGTAGCATTGGAACTTAGTGTTGAGTCATCATATCCTATCAGTGAATCAATCTCCAGTTCAATGTTATGGATGTGCTCTCAAGTTTTGGGCCTTGTCTTTTTGGCTGTCATTGATGCTCTGCGTAATCCTGATGGAACTTATACAAGAGGGCTTATCTTTATTGTATGCGTCATATTCCCTGTTTCTATCCTTACTACCATCTATAATAGTCCCAACAAGCGACTGGAGTTTGAAGAGCGAAACGCTGGAAAACAATAAACGGCTAGTCGTCTAATACCCTCTAAACAACGTATTATACCGTATTTTCAATAAATAAGCGATTTATTTACTCTGGTCTATTAGACAGAACAAAGGATATGATCACATAAATTTAAAAAGTTACGTCTATCCAATTCTTGAAAGAACTGTAAACCTGAAGCTCGTTCGATTGCTCTAAGATCCACTTGAAATTGAGTTAATGGAACACCGCGATTGATCGCTTGATTAGGAAGCACAAAAGCACCAGACAGATATTGTCCATCTTTCAATGCAAGCAATACTTTGAAAAAATGGGTAGGTACAGCAACATTTGGACCATTAGTGCCAATCATATCGTACGTCATCTCATACTTTAACTTGGTAGCTCCTACTATCTTTTCTGACATAATGCCCCTACCATCAAATCGAATTCCTGTTTCTCCCAGGGCATGTGTATTTTGATTTACCTTGGGCAAGAACAATGGGCCACTATAAACGTACACATCTGTAAAATTATGGGTAATATCTCTGCAAAACTGCTCCAGAAATGCCCAGTCTAATCAAATGCCTGTTAGTAAGCGATATCAGCTACAGTCACCCTTCCTTACAATTTCTGTTGAATCCTGGTCCTACTTGTGGCGCTATATTTGACATTAAGAATGTTTCGTCCATTTCGGTTTGAGTTGCAACAGCATCAGCAGCAGGTGCCATATGACCGCGATCATATCCACTTCCTGTGTAATCTCTAGGAAAAGCCCTAAACATCTCGGGAAGCTCACGATCTTCTTTGAAACGTGACTTATCTCTTGATACGCCGTCTCCTCTCTGGAGGCTTTCTACAGTTAAGTGCTCTCCGACCCAGTAAGGAATACGATCGCGACGATTGTAAGATACGGCATAAGCGTGCCTCTCAAATAAGTCATTGATGGGCCCTACACATGAGTTACGACGTTTGAATGCGCATACAGGCGCTAAAGTCTTATCAAAACATTTACGTACCAGGATTTCCAAATTTTAAGACACCTTCGCCACTCTGTCGCTTGTAGATAGGATTATGACGCACTTGAAAGAAGTTGTATGATAAGAAAACACCCAATATAACACCTAAAGCAGTCCACCAGAGTGGATGTCTTTGTGTATTCATTATTTATCAATAATCAATAATAAATATAAAAAAAGGGAGAGAAAAAGACTTTTTGCTCTTAAACGTTTTGTTTATGCCGTGGATTGAAAAGGCAGTTACACATAAAAAATGACCGTTCTTCCAAAAGCGGTTGTTTTCATATCTTTAAATATAAAGACGACTCTCATTCACCATGTCAATGCTAATTGGCATTGCCATTGTTACCACAAGCATACTCTTTATAATCTACAAGAGCAAAGGGCAAAATAGTAAAGATTCAATAAGCTCATTTCAAAAACAAGCATTAGAAGCAGCAAACTTAAAATGTCAAGAAAAACTATGGTGGCTCCCTACATTAATAAAAGTATACCTTATTGGAATCTTGGAAACGATATATATTGCAGTATATAAAAGAGGGCTTTTTCCTAGTTCAATTACAAAAGAAGAAAACGAAGCAAAAGTATCTCAACTTATTGATCGTTACCTCGAAAGCCATAAACAGGATAATCAGCAGCCTATAGCGGTTATTACGGGTGGTGATTCTGGTATTGGCTTAGAGATAACAAAAAGCTTAAAAAGATGTGGATTTGAGCTGATCATTGGTTTGTATGATACAATTAGTCGAAGCAAATCATTAATTAAACTTGCTTTTCAGGAACAAGATCCAAGGAACTTTGCGAGAAGCTCATTGGCCCTTTTTCTACACCAAAAGGTCATGTCGAGATATGCGAACTTGACCTTGCTGATTTTAGCTCTGTTCATTCCTTTGCCAGTCAGGTTAAATCTATACTCAATGGACGCAGAATTGACTTATTAATCAGTAAGCATTTGATATATATATATATAATATCATGATCATGCACGGTTGTCTCATCTTGTTACTGTATGTAGACAATGCGGGTGTAATGAATGTACCCTATCTTAAAACAGTGGATGGCTTTGAATCACAGTGTCAAATTGTTAGTAAAATACATATGTATTAATTATATTCAACTAAATAGCAATTTTATAGAATTACATGTCTCCTACATTGCTAAGTAAGCTGCTGCTTCTTCACATGAACACAGAATATGGTAGAATTCTTTTTGCATCAAGCTCCACACTATATGCTGTGAACAAATTAGACACAAACACGCCCTTGACATCATACAGTTTAAACGGACTTGACCACTATGCCTATAGCAAATCATGCATCGCACATATTGCACAGTATCTCTCAGTATCTGCGCCTTCAGGGGTAAAGGTTTACGGTAAGTCAAGATTGCTTTATTTTACAAGTTTTATACTTATATAGTGTTATGAAGCCTACCATCCTGGTACTGTCAGGACTAAACTATTTAATCATACCACTGTGTTCACATTAAGATTATTCTCAAAACTATTCGACTTTATTATGTTGACTCCAAAGGAAGGAAGCATAACACCCTTATACCTTTGCTTAGCAAATGTGGAGGATTTAGAAAATAATACGGATTCATGCTACTGGGCAGATCAAAGGCAACATCGAATAGCACCAACGTGTGTCAATGGAAGCTTAAATAACACTTATAAACTATGGGAAGATACATTGTTAAAATGTAGATACAATGAAGAAATGTAATAGACAAGCAGGATCACTTTTTAAAATGAACCGACTATCGTCGTTTTGAATAGATAAAGTTCACTCTGTCAAATGACTATTTCTTATCTACAGTTCTAAAAGTGTGATGCCGCATTTTTCATGTAATGAGCAAATAGTGTATATAATAAAGATTTTTAAAGTATGTGAGCATTGCCATAACAGAAAGAATCAAAAGCACACAATAATTAACAGTACGTTCAGCCTTCTTCTTCATTGTAATGCCCATCATCTCAATTTTCAGAAATAAGCAAATACGTATAAAAACATATTTATATCCTTCTATTGACTTTTCTCTTATTAAGCTTATAAATTATCACAAAGCGTAGGATAAACAACATGGTAAAGACTGTATTTGAATGATTAGAAAGCTTTGACAATGGTAAAGAAATATAGACACAGAGAAGTTGATGACTGAGTCCGAATAAATAGAATGCTACAATTTTTCTGCAAAACTTTGGAAAAGATTATTACTCGTTCACTTTTTCAATAATTTAAATAGATTCAAAACCATTCGCATCAACAAGCATGTCTCCAACATACAGGTAGTAAAAAAAAACGTCAAAAAAGACCTATGGTCACGTGAGTATCACGTGATAAAATCTATAAGTAAATTTTAACGTTCAACCAATCAAAGAGCGGTTCCATGGTGTAATGGTTATCATATCGGTCTTTGAATCCGGTGATCCGAGTTCGATTCTCGGTGGGACCTTCCTTTTTTGAATTTTCGTGTTAGGGCACGTGATTAGTGGGATATTAAATGCAGCCAATAGCAATTGTCATTGTATTGCAGCAGCAGCCACTTTGAAGTTTCAACACTGACTACTGGAGGTTATTCTCAATGATTTTGAGTCATTGATCCAAAGACGCAGGTTCCCTAATTCTTGCCATCTTCAATCTTTTTAAAAGATATATACTTTACTATTGTGTAATGAAGAAGATTCAGAAGAACACTCCTAATAATAACCTCAACAAATGCTGTCTTCTACACAATGCATCAAACTGTGTTATTTGATTCATTCTCTATCACTATCAATATGAATAACCTAATGCTTTCGAAGTAAGAATGAATAGCTTAATCATATTAATCAATCTACAGTATTATTTTCACTTTAATGTTACAAAGTCTTCTCTTGTAAAGACATCTTTTAACCTTGTTAGCTTATTATATTTGATATTGTATAATCAGAATCTGATGGCCACTAACACGACAAACTATACTCAATTTATTACTTTAAACCCATCAAGGTTATTAAGATAAAACAAGCAATTACAATAGTCCTTTTGGATAAGATAAAGCTTCAATTGCTGAATCGATCCTTTTCTTTAAATTTGACTATTACTCATTGAACTTACCTTCGTGCTAGAAGTAGATTATACGTATTTTCTTTTAGATCACGGTACTTTTACTTCTTTTTTTATTTTTAAAAAAAAAATGAAAACATTTAAAATTACAGTACAATCAAACCATTCCTTCCGAAAAAGAACAGAGAAATGCAGATATAAAGCGTTAGGAATATGTTAAAATACCTTTTGAGCATCCATTGAAAAATAATCATACATCAAAGCTTCTTTAATATACATCATTTTTTATATAAACTTCTAACAATACTATTTCACCTTGCACTTTGTCTTTTTTTTTTATAAACAGTCTCAATTACCCTTAATCTTTCGCTTTATATCAAAGTATCTACCTTATCACTATACTCTTCTTAGCCAAAGCCTAATTTAAAACATCCAAATCAATCATAAATTTTAAACTAGATAAAAAAGAATACAATCCCATTGTAATAAATTTTTTTTTTCAAAAGTATAAAATAAACAATACTTTTGCTTAAAAATGTATTCATTCAATGAGCTATACGCTGTTAGAATCATAACCTTTACTTTTATTAAACTCTATCAGCTTACTTATCTTGATCCAGAATTTGCTATATTTTATCTATTTGTTTTTATTACATATTGAAAAAAACTGGTGTAATCAGTTATATTTTGTAGAAGAGCCATTATTAAAAGACATTGTTTATTCAATGTTCCTTTCTAAAATCAAACCTTGCGTAGTGATCAATCTCAAACAAAGGTCGACGAAAACAATGAAAGCAAATCAGTACAAGGATATCACAGTATCATGATTGACACAAGAAATAACATGAAAGGGGATAAATTCGATATGCGTTGCTTGAGACCACTCGATTATTATATTTGAAATAGTACTGACAAATACCATGCTTTTTCAGTGCTTTGAGGCGATGATATCATCTTGGTCTTAACTTTTACCTGCATTCATTGTTATCCTTAATACATCAGAAGCTATCTATATTCATTGTTTCTGATAACAAAATCTCCAATTGGAGGCTGTAATATCTATACTTTGATAAACTACGAAAATGAGCAAAAGAGCTGCATTCATCGATTACATGTTATTATTAAATCTCATTGTACACAATGTAGGTAACACTTCTTCAAAGAGCGCCGGATTACGCAAGCATACCTGTGCTCATTCGTGAGTATTCTAGAAATAAAGAGGCGCAACTATTGAGTCTTTTGACCAAATATTTTATTAGATGAACTTTAGCTTTTTGGAGATCATTGTTTAGCAAAGAAAGGGCTTGCTTGACTCAATTTACCGTTAAACAAGCAGTTGATCATCATGGGCATACTTCTCATTGGTCACGCTAAGCTTAGCAAGAGGCACAACGTATCTTTTTGCTACTTGCAAATCAACCGAGGTTAAACCATTAGATTTGTGAGACTGTGGCAAGAAGCGCCGCAGCCATAAACTGACCAACGATGTGGGAAAGACTTGTTAAAAATGGGCGCTTAAAAGGGTTCAGCAAAGAACGTTTATCCAAGCCATGGTTTGCTTTTTCTTTAGTATTATCTTTTTCCTTTTGTATAAGCATCATGTATAGGAGGCAATTACCTGTAGCATCAGCTTCTGTTTTATCACGAACTCCGTTGTGCATGTCATGTTTTGCATTTTGTTTCGGTTCTTGTGATGCATTATGATCCAATTCATGCCATATGCATGTTTAGAGATAAATAAGATCACGTTTCATTACTGCATTTATCTTTTGTAAAGTTCTTTATCATAGCTTCATGAAAAATATGTATATTATAAGCAACTTAGCTATTTAAGGGTTGTCGGTGACATAAGTAAAGTGACATGGTTTATTTAAGAAAAATAGAATGTCTTCATCATCCTAGTTGTTCAGTAGGAAAGTTCTTTTATCCTCTGCGGCGTTCAGATCAAATGAGGGAAGACTGAGAATATGATCCTTGGCAAAGGATAGTGTTGAATTATGTTATTGATTCAATTACTGAAAAGGAGGTTGAAGATGTGATACGTACCACTCCTTTGATTGATTATTTAAACGATGCATTTGTTGTTTTTGTTTACTTGCCTTAGAAAGATATGGAACATATTTTGTTTTTATTACATGCAAATGAAGCATGGCTTAGAAACTAAGAAAAGGAAGAGCATGTATCACATTTTCCACCAACAGTTGAATTGAGTAAACAGTGCAGAAGCCAGCAGGGTACTGCCCCCCTTTTTTTCTTGGACCGCCCTTACTGTGCACAAGTAAATGTACAAATCGAGAGTTGCTTGGGAGAGAGCATATGCCAAGAAGGGCTTTTATTACTAAGCCGGCTAAAATAAGGGTTGCCAAGTGGCAACGCAGTTCTATCTTCATTTGTTGCGCAGTAGAAATATATCTGTGCGCACAGATTGTTTAAATTGGGAAATTTTTTTTTAGTTGCGCAGAACATCCGATTGTAGTTTGTGTATTATTGTTGACAAAGCTGAGTTCAATGTTTCGGCTTAATTACCTTCCTTCCTCAAAACAAACATTTAGGGTTAAAAAGAGACTGTATCCTTGTCATGGTAGCAAGTTGCTGAGCAATATGCATGAGTATCGCCAATTCAACAATTATGAATTCTCTTGGCACATGCAAATGATAGCGCAGTCCTTTGCGTAGTCTCTGTAGTAATGAAGTAAAGCACAAATGCTTGAGTGTGTGCTGTTTATTATATGAGGCATGTATGTTTATGTTACAATTGAAAGGTGATTACAAATTAAGAAAGACAGAAAAGGAAGAAAAGGGAGTGAGGGTATTATATCAATTCAACCTGATCGTCTTGGGGGGTAGGAATACCATGTACAATTTGAGTTTTGTTAGATTTAACTTTTTTGAAGCAAGGTTCTTGTTCAAAGGAGCAAGGTCGTTTACAAGTTGTGGTCGTGTTGGTTGGTGTGTTGGGTACAGCTTCTTTCAATTGAGATTCAAATTTTTGATAGAGTTCGGTAGATACAAATAGTCTATAGTCTAACATTTGAAGAATAGCTCTCTCTGCTTGACTAATCTCTTTGGCGGGTAATCGACTGATTTTAGCCCAACTGGCATTGGTGAATGTGTTGTCATACAAATACTTGTGAGCACAGATCAAAGCAGCCAAAAACATACGTCTACCACATTTGATAATGGAATCATGTTGAGCGAATCGATCAATATGAGGACGAATACGAAAAAGGTAAAATATGGCTAGTTGAAGAGTTGAACGAGTAGCTCTTGATCTTTTCAATAAGTGTCTAACAAAGGCATGGGTATCGACTACTGACTGAGCAGCTATATTTTCCATAGGCCAAGATGAGCGTATGGTCAATGTGGTTATATCTAATGTTGTCTTAATAAACATAATATAGGTCGTATAGTAGTAGTATTGAGCATTTACCGACAAGAGTATCTACATATAATTTTTGGTATTGGTTGATATCTACAACAGGGGACTGATTTGGAGGAGTCATGCCAACTACATAACGATAATACTGATTTAAACATCCATTGTTGTTGTTGTTGTTTTTTGAAAGAGTATCGTTGTTGTTATAGTTTGACATGCACCAAATAGGAAAAAAAGGAATTAAAACAAAAGAAAGAGATTTTTTTATCGAGTATTTATATCTACACGGAGTTGTAAAAATATTTCATTGTCCGTCTTTCCCTCTTCTCTTTTTTCACTTTAAAAATTTCCTTAATCATGACTCACTGCGAATCTTGTATTAAAAAGGGTAACTGAGTCAAATTGATATATAAACTGATTATCAATATTTTTTATACTTGTAATAATAAATATTCTTTATATACACATAATCATCATATATTTGTTTATTTATATACATGTATAATCTGTATATGAATGTGGTCAGATATTATAAAAATGACATATAAAGTATACACACACATCTATGATATAAATAGAGATGAGATTCGTACCCTTTGACTGGTGTGCGAGAATGAATGGTGTGATTGGGTTACATACAATGTGATAGAGAGGGACTAACAGGACCAATAGGAATCGTAGATTTAAATAGCACCAATCAAATACTAGAGTCACAGGCTGCGGTCATTGCACTCTAAAATAGAAACATTGGGTGCATGAATTTGTAAAGGACCCTTTTTGTATTATTATTGCGCTTGCTTCTGTGACTTGTATTTTAAAAGTTTCTTTCTCATTTTCTTTGTAATGAATTTAGAATTATTAGGCATGTATAGATTAATAACAACAAGTAATCATGACTAAAAACGTGTAAAATAGACCCCTGGGAACAAGAATATCCTCAACTGATTGAAGAAACATTGGAAGATGGTTATGTACTCAACTGTAAATTTAACAAAAGAGGCACTTTACTTGCTGCAGGTTGTCTAGACGGAAGATGCATCGTTTGGGACTTTGATACCAAGGGTGTATCACGTAACTTGATTGGACACGTTAAACCTGTGTCAAGCATAAGGTTAGATTATGTAAAATATAACATGGCAGTAATATACTCATACATCTATCAGTTGGTCTCGTAACGGCAAATATTTATTATCAGCATCAAAGGATTGGACTTGCATCTATTGGGATCTGATCACTGGGAAAAAGAAATTAAAGATAAGATTTGATACACCAGTCTTAATGGCTCATATGCATCCAAAGAACAAGTAATATCAACATACTATATATGTATGCTTATTAATATGATTAATGTGTTAGTCATCGATTTGTTGCCGTATTATTTCAAGATAATCCGGTCATTGTAGATATTTTAGGTCAAGATATAGTAAAAACAGTATTACCCACAGAACCAGATACAAAAGAAGAAAAGTCACCAAAGTAATGCTTAGTTTGTATATATATATATATATATATCTTGCTTTGGACTCATCTTTTCTTTAGAAATTCATTCCTTGTCACAGCTGTTTCGTGGAATAAAGCAGGCACACGGATATATGCAGGAACATCAAAAGGATTTTTAAATATAATCGATGTTGAATCAAACAAGATTACTTATAGTACAAGAATAACCAATACAACAATCAAAGGCATTCAGTGGAGTAGGAATGGACGGTATGAATGATGATGGCACACAAGATCAGATTACTAATAGTTTACCATTTTTGCATGCAGTGAATTACTCATCAATTCCAACGATCGATCAATACGATATTATCAAATAGAAGATGAAGATACAGGAATACCTGTATTCAGAGAAAGATTTCAGGATTTGATCAATAGATCTCAATGGAGTCAAACGTGTTTTAATGCAGATAATGAATGCGTCATTGGTGGATCAGGACATAAAGCAGAACATAATATTTATATATGGGATAGACAAGAAGGAAATCTTATAAAGATATTAGAAGGACCTAAAGAACCATTGGATGATTTAGCGGTAAGAAAAAGAAAAAGAGAACAAGTAGTGTGGTACTGATCACCTTAAAGTCACACCCAGTCAAACCTGTGATTGCATCTGTAAGCAGTTTTGGTAATATTTATATTTGGGCAACAAAACATCAAGAGAATTGGAGTGCGTTTGCGCCTGATTTCATTGAACTTCAAGAAAATGTAGAATATGAAGAACAAGAAGATGAGTTTGATGTGATGCCTGATGCTGAAAAAACAAAACAAAAACAAGTAGACGAGGATGTCATTGTTGACGTAACTACATGTGATACTATACAAGCATTTATTGAATCATCTGATGAAGAAGACGAAGACGAAGTACTTTATTTACCCAATTTACCATTTGAAGATGATAACAATACCAGTCTAAGTAGTGATGAAGAATTTGCAAAAAGTTCTTTAAAGAAACACGCAGGCGAGTTATTAAAGAAAAAGAAAAGACTTGAATCGGATGAAAACACAAGACCAAAGAAGTCTATAAAAAAATAAAAAATGTCTTTTCGGTCATTCAAATTCTTTTTTCTTCTCTTTTATATTTACCTTGTTCATGAGCTACCATTCGACCATTACTGACTTTTCTTGGACATCAACTTATCAAGAGAAGCTAGACTTGACTCAAAATAGGCTAAATCAATTTGAAATAGACAAGGATAAAGATATAATCAAGGCAGAAAAGGATTTTAATATAAAGCATACTCATTTGAACCATATCAAAGACTTACTATTAGATATCAATACACATAGACTATGTAAACAAGTTATATCATCGCTTGTACCCATTGAACTCACCTTTATTTATAGGGTGTACTTGGTTTAATGACATACAGCTTATAAGTCAACCTATCACAAATGTTAATATAATTCATGCAAAGTAAACAAAAGACGAAATACATCTAATACAAAACACTCATCCTTTCTTTTAGCTCCTTGATATTCGCTGAAAAAGTCATAAAAAAAAAACAGTCTCTTTCTTATATCGCTACTTCTTTATCAAATGATGACTACTTTTTCGCTTTTAGCATTCAAACCTATCTTAATATGACACGTGTCACAGTTTACTACCAATGGCATACATTACTTGATACCACAAGCATAATGCATCATATCATCCAATTAAATACACTTCCATACATCAGTTTATGCGATAATCTATACGTAGATTCTATTGTATATAGTGATCACCCTGCCTGTCATCTGCACTATACCTTCACTCAACCACCACCTTATCTATCTCCTCCTTTAAACATCAAACATAAATGGCATCACGCCGGCTCATGGAGTCAAGAGAGAAGTCTTCTTACTCACTTCCAACCTAGACCAAGCACTTCTTACCCTGACAGACGATCAGATAGTTCATTTCTTAATGATCTAGATGAAGAAAATGAGAGAGATCAAGTTTCAATAAAGGAGCTCAAGATTAAAATGCACGATCTGTACAAGATATCAATCTCATTGCTTGATCATGATGACAGTAGTGGTCTGTCAGATAAGTTTAGCCAGCTCTGTCTCAAGTGTACACGAAGGGATGACACATATATCGTTCGACTACTACATCCACCAGAACTATTGAAATACCTTGCACAAGATGTGTCTAATCAAGGACTACGCATCAGTATCACTATGACTCGATCAGACGATGGTCAGTTTACTGTGAATGATAAAGAGTGGCCATTACAAGATGAACATGATTCTAGTACGACAGATGAAGAGAGTGATCATGATTATAAAGAAGAAGATATATTTGTGGATGGAATGGAGGAATTGGATGAAACAAGTCCATTGGGTACTGATGCACCTCCCTTACTTGAGTTGCAACAACCATCACGACCGACTGTTCAACATAAAGTTTCCTCTTCCAGCGTGCCACTGATGAAGGTGCCACAGCCAACCGCTTCAAATTCAACACCAACCCATGCATATAAGCAGTTTGAGAAACCATCAGAGGTGCCGCAAAAAAAAGTGGATAATGATGATGATGAGTAAGTTCTGACGATAGGGCTGCCTGATTTAGAGTGTATGCTCATATCTCTTTTATATAGTATCCAAGTGTCTGATACGAACGAATCTATTTCAGACAAGGAAATTTCTGTTATTACAGTCCCAGAGAGCGACCCACTTGCGCTACAGAGAGCTTATCAGCTATTTACCCAATTTATAAGATCAACCGAAACACCCACAACAGTAATCCAAGAACCTTGTCGAGATAATGGATATGTGACAGTCAAGAAGATTGATGTCCCTGACCATCCTATGGGTGCCTTTTTAGTCGAAACAACATGGAAAGATTGCAGTCTATGGGATGTGAAGGCAGTGATTGAGAGTGTAGGTGCACGAAAGGTGTGGGACAACACGTTTGAAAATAGCACGCTTCTGCATGCTCTGACACCGACCAGTGCCATATGGCACACAAAGGTCCAAGGTACTTGGCCTGTAAGTCCTCGCGACTATATCTGTTTTCAAGGACAGTATGCATCTTCTTATATGGTGGATCTGGTCTCTACCTCCTGTGTAGGTGAATCGTATCGTCATAAGCCTTTACCAAAGGAAACCTCAGGATACACTCGAGCTACAATGGATGTCATGGGTTGGCGATTAGAGTATGCGACCAAGGACACGGTGCTGATGAAGGGACTGATGATGACTCAGTTCTCGACCTGGGTCATCAACTACATCACCAGCCGCTACCTCGTGCAGTCTCTAGCTGCTGTACAGATGGCCAAGGACTATCTCGGTACGTATGGCGCGCCTCCTAGTTTGGAAAACCTCATGAACGCTGTTCTGATGAACCTGAAGCATGATCATGAGCGCAAGATGTGGCGATGCGAGTACAGTCGACGTACAGAGAGTGACGATAAGGCTGCCAAGGTCATGGCAGGTGCTACAACTACATCGCTTATACGCATTGATAAACGGCGTTGGGCGCTTTCGACAGGCAACAAATATTCCATCATCATCGACCCACCTCCATCGCGTGTGTCTGCAATTGAGAGGATACATGACCCTTATGGTGTATGGCTCATTATAGAACATGATGAAGTCTTTATTATTCCCTTTCACGGAAAAATATTGGTCATCATAAAACCTGATGATACTACATCATCAACCAAGGAGCAGGTTCTTGATTGCCAGATTTCCGTAAATGGTGGACCCATTGTAGTTGAAAAGGAGCGGGCAATCCCTGAGGAGATTGAGAAGGAATTTCAGAAAGCTGTATCTCAGGCAAGCAAGGACAAGAAGAAGTTTGTATCCGAGGAACACGTTGTCAGTCGAGCCATTGATCAGCTATCGGTACCGCCTCAAGAGCACACACAAGCCGTACTGGCTTTTCTTAAACGAGCGGATGAGCAGTTTGGATGGACGGCTGTCTCTGATAAGAATGGTATAAAAACAAGTAAGCGGCCTGGGACGAAGCAGAAAAAGAAGGAGCCCGACTCGTTTCTTCAGGATGCGTTCACCATGGATGTTCCTGAGCCATTCATGATCTACAAGGCTTCAAAGGTGATTGAAAACTATTCTGCAGAGGAGGTTCTGGCTGTCGTGAGTGATACACAGAATGTTAGAAAGGCATATGACGATACTATCGAGGAGATTGACGCTTTGCGCCATTTGAGGCCAGGCTGTAAGGTCGTTCGTCAGACTTTGAAGGCGATATTTCCTTTCAAGTATGTATACTTAATTGCTTCTATTGATAAAGTTATTTAATCTTTTTCATATAGGCCGAGAGAAGTTTATACTTACTCATGCTTAGCTGAGATGCCATCTTCTGATACGCTTTCATCCGTCAAACGTATGGTGTACATGGAAAGTTCCATTCCTGGATTTCCCATCGTCTCTACCAAGAAGCCTCGAGGGAATTTGTTTATATCAGCCTGGATAATCGAAGCTGTGGACCCCTATACGACAGCAACCAATTATCCTATTCCATCCACACGGGTTACGTATGTCGCAGCATTGGATTTAGGGAGCCTTGTGCCTTCATATATTAGTAACCTCGTGGCCAACAGCTGGTTTCCCAAAAAGATTCAGGCTGTTCTCTCCTATTTGAAGTCAAATGGACCACCACCATTTATAACTGAACCATTGCCATTATTGACGCAGTCTACAGAGTCTGCGGATATAAAGTGGGATGAGATATCATCTTTTTACGATAGAGATACGCATCAGTTTAAAGTGAGCTGCCGTTTGGAAATACGCCAGGAGGAAACTACGGCTTCAAATAAAAGATCAACAAGTGTTTCAAGAAAAGGCTCGCTTGAAACAGTGGGTTCAGCTAGCAAAGTCGGTGCCGAGGAAGGCGAACCAGTGAAGTTTGGAGACCAGCGTTTTCCAGCCGATGGTGGCATACGCCGCGGCTCATTCTCTTCAAATGCACCTAAAAAACGTATAATGAACACAGAGAACAAGGACAGGTTGTCTCCATCTACAGGTGGAAGCAATGCGGCAGTGGCATCAACTACTATTACTGCGGCAAGGGATTTTACATTTCTAAAAACAACAATTGGACTACGTTCTTTCCCTAAAGGATACGAAATACAAACTCAATTATTTGATATAACGCAGGCGGAAAAACACAAGAACTTGACCGATAAGCTAGTCATTCATGTCTCTGAACCAGCATTAACGCAGTTGACAGACAACAGCAACAATCACATCAAGCACTCTGTTCATCTCAAGACACATGGTCTATCTCCATCCACACTACCAGCCAAGTACGAATTTGAGTTTGACCTCTTGCCTATCCCTGAAGAGGACCCTGGTCATAAGGAGCCACGTCTTACTGTTTCACATGTCCTTGGAGAAGATGAGAACAAAGATAGTAGCTCAGAGGCAAAATGGAACGGCAGAGTAATTGTAAACGGCGACCGAATTGAAATAGGAAAGGATGCTCAAATTAAAGTCTGCGCAAGGGATGTGGAAAAGTCCGAAGAAAGTAAAAGCCACAACACTCTTCAATCGAAGCTACTGGATGATGGCAAGAAGAAAGAGCTGAGTGAACAAGTGCCAAACAGTAGCTTGCAAGAAAGCACAAGTCGTAATGTTGCTGTTACTCAGTACATGCCTGGTGGCGTAGTAGCTTCTGCATTAGGAAACGTATCCGCTGGTGTGAATGTAAGTGATAAGACACAGATAAGGGGATGAAAGAATATACTAAGATTGTTCTTGATAGAACTTTAGCGCCCGTATGATATTTCCGTTTAGAGCGACTTCTAATCCTTCTCTTCAAACTCATAATAACAAAGCTGGGTCATCTTCTTTAACAACAACAACAGCAACAAAAGCAGCAGTAGAAGGAGAAGGAAACGCTGGAAATAACAAGGGCTATTCCGCAGTTGATGGAGAACATAATCCAGCTATATCTACAAGTAACAACGTGAAACAGCCTGTGAATAACGAGTCATCGGCTCTCGTGCAGCATGACTCACGAGTAGCAGCTATGAGTATTAGAGATATCAGGCGTAATCAGCTGTATTTGTGTTTGATATATATTGGCTTTGCAGTTCTTTTTGCATTATTGGGATTGTTGTATTACGAAAGACCATATATATCAGGCATTAATGAAGAAAATGTACGATTACTTTTACAAGTTCCATGGTTCAAAGGATGGAAAGTACAAATAGTTGCCGTAAAACAATAGATTTGTAAATAAACATTGTATATATACATATATTCTTTTATTTAAAACAGTTATGTCTTTATTCAGTAGTGACTTGTATCTCGATTTCTTCTCTTTGACGATCAGCACGAAGCTATTGAACACTAATTAGTTCTATGTCTTGTATCTTCTTGAACTTACTTGAGGATTGTTAACTAATGTATACACAAGGAACCAGCGGTTTCGCGCTCTTCTAGATGATACTATTTGCTCTTCTTTTACATCACTTGAAATCTTCTTGATGCTGTCTTTTGTCGAGCTATTTTTCCAATTCTCTGATTTGATTAGATTATGAGAACTTTTGATGTGATATCCGCATAGCTTTCTTTTATGTTTTCCAAAGATAAAGTATTTTGAAAGGAGACTTTTTTGAAAAGAGTGTCGTATACAGTCAAGGATGCATTCAATAAAAGCCAAAACAATCGGATTATTGTACTCGTGATCGGCAAGAATCTATATTTGAAACATATCAGTAATAAGCTTTTGTTAATCACCCCCTTTTTTATACCATGCCACTGTAAGCAGTAAAGCCTAATAAAAAGAATAAGAGTGGAAATTTATCAGGAAAATGCTGTCTTTACCTGCATCTCCATTACGAACACTCCAAGTTTCTGCGTTCCTATCAACACGTAAACTGTACATAGGATATCTCAGGGCAAGTTTTAAAGTTCGTAAAAAGTATGAGATCAATGCCTTGGTCATTGAGGTAAGCATCATAAAGTACCAATAGTGCAAGAATGGTGCTCTGTGATGAACCATAAATCGTGTACGGGATTCAATAAAGACCAAATTGGTTACTCGTTTTTGCAAGAACTGTACAATGATAGCGACAAAGAAGCTAGCAAAATAGGCACCGTATCCAAGCCGCTTTAATAAAAGTTCGCGTAGCACGTCAAGTTGTATAAGCATTGTGATGAATGTTCCTATAATAGATACCTCGAGCATGAGGTATAGAGTTCCCGTGAACCCTATGAGCGTTTTGATAAGAGATATAACTTCAAAGAGATTTAGTGGAGACAGACATACCGAATCCTATAAACACTCCTAAAAACCGAATAGCATCATCTACATCCATCCTAAACAAAATCGCTTAGTATATAATTATCAAATCAAAAATAAAATACCTGTTGTTTCTTTTTCCTTTAAAAAGAGAATAGTCTCCTTTTCTTATTTTAAGAATATCCTTTGTAAACCTTCTAAGGATGCCTAAGGAAAATAAGATACAGACTAGGCCGTATGCATTAGAACAAGAATGGTAACAGTGGCAGTTTTGTTGCACATTACATACGCCTCCTCCAAATGCCGCGATATATGTAACTATACGCATAAAGTAATATGTCTTGACTGCAAACGATAAAGGATCCTTATCGTTGTGAAGCTGGACTAAATAGGAGGACCACTGACATATATGTCTAGATACTACGGCTCCTGTGCCTATCATCTTGTTTAAAAGGAGTGGGATCTATAAAAAGTAATTCTGTCAATCTGCTAGCTTCACCATGAATGATGCATTACCAGTTGAGCCAAACAGTAAACTAGTAGGGTCAAGGACGCCTTGATAGCAAATGGTATTCTGTAACAACCTTTTTCTTAATCCTATTTTCAAACATCTTACCAATTGTTTTTTTTTTTTACCGAACAAGCTCATCTATGCCAAATAGATATCTCAGAAATTGCTTAAGCAGTTTCCGTAAGTTGATTGGCGTTGCTCGTATTTGAGGCCAGTCTATGGTTATGAAATCCCAGAGTCGTCCTAGAAGAGAATCATGATTTCGAGCCTAGAGAGAACGATGGTTCAGAGCCTTGCAGGTGCTTATAACTATAGTCATTACCTTTCTCTTTCTTTTTTTATGGGAATAAAGTAGGCGTTTCACATACTCTTCCTCTATATCCTGGACTTCAAGAAATGCTACGCTGCATAGAACACAGGGTTTAAAAGTTAAAGACCGCGTTATAAAGTAAGCAAAAACCGCAAAATAGGCACCGATGGTAGGAGTAATTGTAAGCAAGTTTACAACAAGAAATCCTTGACTTTGAGGGTATACGATTACATAGTTGGGTAACTCTATAGATACTCTAAGAGTAAACAGCGCTAATATAGTATATGCGCCTATAGAATGGTTCTATTTTTTTTAGTGTACAGTGAAGGATACTTCATGCCTTTTTTACCCATAATGTTTGCTACTCGAGATCTATAGCTTGCATGGTAGCAAATAAAGACCTATGTCAGATGTAAGTAAAGAGTCTTAACCATGACAATCATATGCATTCATTACAGGGTAAAAGTAAACGGCAAGCAAGAAAAAGGACAAAAAGATCTCTTGATTATAAAGGTTCAGAAACCGGATCAAACGGACTCTTTGATTACTTACCGATGATTCTAACCGCTCGTGGAAGCCATTCGTGAAACATGATTGCTTCAGAGTTGAGCATATGCCATGCTTGGCTTGATATAAATGATCCTGTCAAAAGGTTATTTTCATATCAATAAATGCTTGTTCTAGTGATATACCCAGCGTGATAATAATACACATATGAATCGTGTTTGCAGGTGCTCTACAGAGAAACCGGACGGGTCTTTAAGCAAGCTTTAGTAAATGAATATGAGCTGAATGAAACGTCTTACGGAGGAAACGAGAAATCGGAAGTATAGCTCATTATAGTAAATATAAGAGGTATCACTATAAAATTTCCCAGGCAAGCATACTGTAGCAAGGTAGTCAGCTTTGCACACATTTTTGTCAGAGTGGTAAATGGACTATAGATATATACTCCAGCATAAATGTAAGCAAAACACATAGGATCAGCTCTGGAGCTAAAGATGGAAACCACCTAAATGCAAGGTATGTTTAGTATTGCTTGAGTATAAAGCTTTAGTACTTTACGACGCGACGAGTGTATCTTGGCAGAGTGATGTCCGGGATGCTTATAGAGTTTCTAAGAAGGCCACTTGAATAATTACCAATGAGCTTATCTTGATCATTAAAAAACTGATAAGTGACCACCATAGCTCGATCAAATGCTATAAGCTCATAAAAAACTGATTGCTTATCCGGATGATTTATAGTAGGCACAAGTGTTAAATTCTAAAGGACTATCAGTAATCTATTGTATCTGCTCTAAATGAATATACACTTACTACTGCGCCGTCATCGACAAAGCTTTGCATGTACCAGCCTTTTATGGTTATGTTCTGTACTACGGGTCTATCGGATATAGCAACTATTTTGTTTCCAGTGTCCTTGTATGAGCTTCCGTCATCTCGGTATAGAAAGCCAGTGAGTTTGTGTCTATTAGGAGCACAGCATCCACCAACTATGAACAGATGAGTAAGAAAGAAGAGCTCTATAGTATATGTAGATACCTAATGTAACGGATGCATCAAGTGCTGTAAAGGATACGTTCACTGGTAATCAATTAGGCTCATGTAAAGTTATTAGACATTCTAAATTTACCATACTGCTGAGGATAGTAAACCCAATCATCAGATTCCAATGTATGCCATCCTTGATTTCCCAATTGGTTTATTTCTTTGCACAAGCCATCCTTAAACATATTCTCCTTTCTGATTTACACTTGGTTATAGCAAAGTAATATATATATATCATTAACTATACCCATTTAGTATCTCCCAGCACCTTGTAGTAAATGCGACTAAGAAGCTTATGATGAGATTGCTTTTAGGTAAATGTTATGGCCTATGTACGCACTAGCACTAGCATATTGAACATATACCAACAAAAGACATACTAATATGCGTGCTTTCATATCGTTCTCTTGTAAAATTATGTAAAACAAAAGAGATTGGATACAATAGCGGCTTTATGTATTTTCATATAATCGAGTAACATATAAAGGAGAGTGAAGTAAAGGTGATGGAGCAGTCTAAGGCAGTGATCAAAGTATATGTCTCCTTTTTATTGCTCTGATAAACATTTCAAGTATTTCTGGTCGTTTTCTTTGAGCACAAAAAGCGACCTTCTTTGATCAGTATTTATTTTGTTGTATATTTGCATATCTACAGAAAACTAAAACACTAGCTGACAGCAATTGCTACTTTAATAATAAAATGGCATACATGTCGTGCCGATATCATTGATTGACGGGAAAAGCTTCAAAACAACATGCTCATGTCACCGAAATTAATTGGTCAGCTGGAATCATCACTCAAAAATCCTCCTTTTACTCGATCTGCACCGTCAAAGCGCCCTTGTCTACCCATTCATACTATCAACAACCTGGATATTGACTTGAAACAAGCTGCTTCTAGTGGTATCATCGCCAATTTTCTGGGCGCACACTACGCACACGAGGAAATCCACGAGAAGGGTAAGGTGCGGACGCTTCTTTTAGGCGTTACCTATGTTGTCACTATATATCTTCACACAACAAAAGTGGCTATCTAATCTAAGGCTATCCAGTGTGATATCCATTAGTATAAATACACTTGAATTGGCCTTGGCTCTTTGTTGGTCAACTGACAACATAAAATTAGAATAAATAACAGCATTTCTTTTTTTTCTCTTTCTTCTTGAAAGATAAATTCATACTCTACATCAAGAAATATGGAAAGGCATCTGTTCCTGAACAAGATTAACGTGAAGTTGCACATTGAAAAGTTTTGTTGACGATATTACAGGTTGTGCCTAAAGGTAACCTTCTTGTGAATTTCTTCGTGCACGTAATGTACACCATTTTCTGAAACATCACGAACAAATAGAATTGAATGAAGAAATGTGCAAGAAACTTAACAGGGATTGATTGACGGCACCACAATATCGCTTGTGCCGAAGCATTGTGTGAAGCAATCATTCTTGATCCGATCCAACAGCAAGGTTTACTTCTGAATAGCATTGAAGTCTATGGGTGAGGCCATGACACCGACGCTCACTGCGAACAGCAATTGCCAGAACCTGTCAGCCGCCGTATGACTTCTGTGCCTCCATCCCACGGAACACGTTATCCAGGCTTTTGGGTTATACACTCTTTCCGGAAAGTAAATTCGCCTGTGATCGAAAATAAATACACCCATGGTGAGAACAAAATTCATGTTGCATGAAATGTAAATTCGTCGTCGCCAAGAATATTTTCGTAATATTAACAGGTGGGCTGTCTTGGAGTTGAAATTAACTTAAGTGTTCAAAGATTCACAAATCAAAACTAGCCTGTCCTCATGGTCCTTGCTCTGACTCGCTTGTCCTGCCCTCTTTGCTCTCTGGCGTATATATCCGGAACGTTCCCCCAACTGCCTCTTCTTGTGCTCTGGGTTCTCTCTGTCCTCCGTTCCTTTTTTTTTTGTTTAAACAATCCTGGGTAGTTATCGCTACCCTCCCCAGAATGCACCTTGGTGGTAAGTAAAACTAATATTAGGATATGTGCTCTAATACTAACATACTTTTTCTCTCTTTTTCTACATATAAACTCATTATCTCTCTCTCTCTTTTGACATGATGTCGTTTTATTCAAACATATTTTTCTTTGTCGTCTTTTTACGCAAATATTTTTTTATTTTATGACAACATTTTATAAAATTAATGTCAATAATTAACAAAAACACAGTAGCATTATCTCAGCCTGAGGGTAACAAAGTGGTCACGAAACTGATGATTGGGACGAAGACGTCCAATGCGCTAACCACAAGCAGTATACGCATCGATACGTCGAGTAACCTTGAGCGTGGCTCCAACACCCTAAATTTTATATTGGATCATCGCTCTTTGTTTGCATGCAAGGTCCTCATTGACAAACACTCTTGGAAAGCTGGTTTGGCCCTTTCTGAAATACCGCATTGCAAAATCATTGAAGTACACAATCATGTTGCTTAGTTACGATAGTTTCGTACAAAATTTGATCAATAATCGGCGTATACGGCTTCTCGTACTTCATTGCTAAATGGTCCTATAAAAATGTCGTTCACAATCTACACATACCGGCTGTTTAGAAACATAAAAATAGCTGAAGGAAGGTAGCTTCGTCGTTTTTTTTTTTTTTTTTTTTTTTTTTTTTTTTTTTTTTTTTTTTTTTGCTCTTGCGAAACAAATTCACAACGGCAATGACGGCGCCGCAACATTGAGCCGTCAAACAGTGCAAAAATACTTCAATGGCGCTACAGCAAACGGAAAAGCCAAATCTGCACTGGCAAACATTTTGACTCTTTTCGACAGCGTTGACGGTGACGCCATGATACCCACTATCGGCAACTCTGCTTTGAATGTGGAAGCTGAGTCCTTGGCAACCATCTTGGCAAAAGCCAACAAGTCTATGGCTGTACCGACAGTTCTTGACTGTTTCGTGTCATATTGACTCCTCACATCTTTTCTCAACGCATTGTCTTTTTTCTGGCCCTTCTTTATGTATACCTCTTTTCGATGCGCCTCCAGTATATAATCATGTTGAATTTCCAATTGTTTTCGTTGAATAATAACTTTTTTCAATTGCTTATTTCTAATTTAATGAATTATCATTGGTTCATCGCACTTCCGGATCACGCTCAAAGGTACTGTGTGTGAAAAAAAAACCTCTACTTTCACAGAGCTAACACATCGACGAGTGATAATCGGTTTCATGAGCTTCCAGCTTTTGCTTTGATTTAAATTGTGTAGTGCATACAATGCACGTTTCATTGTTTTTGAAAGTTTCCATGGCAGCATAAAGACTGAAAAAACAAAAAAAAAAAAAGGAAAGAAAAACGCTGTTTCCAAAGTTGTTTCCAAGGCCGCTGCTTGACCTGCTGCTCATTGAAATATAAAAGGGAACCACCGTCTTGGGTTCATTTCATTTCCTGCAGACATTTTGCTTCTCTCTTTCTCTTTTTCCTTTTAGTAATATATTGT